>CATIWR010384295.1:0-22328 GCA_949677035.1 Omphalea diandra
GAATAGCTCTACGATTTCGCCTATCTGCTTTCTAGCAATGCTTCTTTACATATCACGGTCACGATTTAGAAGTCACTTTTCATACTTGAAGATTTTTTGAGCTACATCCAACTTCCAGTTTAGATAAAACATAAAGGCTATAAAATAACATAAATTTGAAATATTAGACATGATCAATCTCCTTTGTCAAGATCAAAAGAGGTCCAAGACTTGGGTTAACTACTCTAGTCCAACACCTCTTTTGTAACCATATCTAAACAAAAAGGAGAGACAAATGAATAAGCTCATTAGGTCAAAAATCCAAAAGGAAAACCTAAGCAAAAGTAAGGAGTATGTTAGATTAAAAACCTACAAGGGCAGTCCAACTAAAAATTAAGATGATAAAAATAAAAATAAATAAATAAGAAAATAATAATAATAATAAATAAATAAATAAATAAAGTGGTGAGAATAATAGGTTGCAAGAAAAATTCATACTTGAAGCAACTATAAGCTTTTAGAGAAAGAATCACTAAGGCTAAACGCCACCTTGTCCAAACCTATAATAGTCTCACCTAGGATTGTCGAGATGGGAGTTTTCCTTGACTTAGCTTCCTTAAAGAGGGATAGGACCTATAAATTAATCTCTCCATCTTTTTTCCACAATAAAAATTCATCCATCAAAATAGCCAATACAATGCGGGCCTAAGCTACCCAAGCGTGACCCCCTAGAAGCGTAAAGAGTGAGAAAATAAACAATGAGGATTTTCTCCTCATCTAGTGTGTACCTAGGTACCTCATCATAATACAAATTAAATAGCTCCACCATCTTCCAAATATATGGATAACTTAATTGTAGTATGATGAATCGGTTTGTAGTCATGACTTGATAGTAAAAAATGGCACCAAATTCTTTCAACAGGGGGCAAATCTTAATGTCTCTAAATGGGAAAGAGTGGATGGCAAAATCACATGTCGAAGGCTACCCATAAAAAATCATTGTTTAAGTGGACACACAAGAGGAAACAAAGAGGCTGAAGGCTTGCCTAAGGAAGACAAACCAAAATTGGGATATGAAAGACCTTAAAAATGCTTTAGTCATGGTTAAAAGACTGAAAATAATAAGTTTGAAGAGGAAAATTACATATGGGTATTTATAAAAGAGGAAAAGGTTAGTTAGTACTTGACAGTTGTAAACAGTTGTATAAGGCTATAAAGTGCTCTAAATTGTCTGTACATATAACTATTGGGTTGTACATACCACTTTGTTTCGAAGAAAATTAGATAACACTTCCTTTACATTTTGAGCTCAAAAGCTATTCACACCTGTCAATCATGCATTCAAGAGACAAAGTTTAGGTTTAAATCAAAATCGAATGTTCGTAAATGAAATATTTTATGGTACAACAAAATGGAAGCATTATCACCTTAATGTATCCTAAAAGACCTTACCATCAAAACCAACATCCAAAAAGCATCAGTGCTTTTAAATCACCTAATATAATCGTATAACTACATAAAAATATCCAAAAATGAACTATACTAGAAAGAAAAAGAAATCTTAAAATCTAAAGGTACTCAATGGGTCAATCCCATCTACTCCCTGAAGGTGTTGCCTTATTGTCTCCCTCCCCATATGTCTCTATATACTACCTGGAGTCTTTCACTGTTGTCTAGCCCATAGTCTTTATTTGAGCCTCTTCCATTGCCAGACATTGCTTACTATCTTGGAGCTTTTGGGTTAAACGCATAATGGTCTTCTACAAAACACACAAAGGTTAGGATGGATAGGACACTAATTACATACACAACCATAAGCATGCACACATATTTTTTCTTCATTCACTCCATCATTGATTCTGCTACTAACCTGCATTGATTTAATTTGCTAAGTCATGACCCCCTTTAAAGTGACAATCAGATCCATCATAGCCTCAACCTAGATGCGAGGGATCGACAAGAGTAAAAGAAGGATATTTTATTAATAAAAAAATAATAATAGCAATAAGTAATACAAGAATGCAAGTAGAATATACTCATATGAGTGGTCTTGGTTGGCTCAAAGGTGCAAGCCAATCGAGTGAGCTACAGTGGCATCATCGACCCAGTTAAGGATTTCATGCAAGACTCCACCAGACTGTCTACACAAAATCTAACTTACTCACCATAATGGGCTCCAACCCTCCTACAGGTCGACGCATAAGCCCTCTAATGGCCCTAAGTGAAAGGTGCAAACTCTATTAGCCTCCGCTCAATATGTATAATGGTCCCTCGAGCCTCATGATGAAGAACTATCTCCTTATGTACCTCGTGCCACAGGAATGCTCAGATAGCCACCTTTATTAGCGAAATTGCCCTAACTAAGGCCCTCCATCATCTAAGTCTAGTAAGGGACTCTATTTGAAATAAACTGCTCTCCAGGCATGAACTGCATTACCACCTAGACCTCTATCACCTCTTTGAGGCCTACCACCCAAAACATGTCTAAAGGAAAACATTGAGGAGTAGGCTGAGCATCCAATCCTTATTGCCACTGGATGATCTGCTCGATAAAGTACCACTCATGAAGTAAGGGTCTAACCATCAAATGTCATCTGCAAAAGAGGTCTTCAGCTTTCACCACCTCTTGTGGCTAAGCCTTTGTAGGTCATTTCCTGTCTAGGCGTAGCTATAATAAGAATAAATAACCACTATAAGTATAAGGCCAAGGAATAATGAATAAATGATTAAAAATTAATATAAGACTCTTTTTTTATAGTATAATGATACCTAATTGAGGGTAACAACGTTCAAGCAAGCATGTCTACCATTTATAGAGGAATCTCATTAATACACGGTACTCTATCGCATGAAGTGAGGATAGACACCCTCTATATTTGCCAAGAGATTGTTCCTTACCAATGGACCTAACTTGAAGCCTCGAGCTTGTTAACGAGCTCAATGTTAGTTCAAAACAAATAAGAGGAAATATAAATACAGAGGAAGTCAAGGAATACTCATGACAAACACTCACTAAGCGTCACACATATAAGATTAGCCTTGGTAGCACCGATCTAGGTACTGATACAAGTGAGCCAGTATCGCGGTCCTCAATCGAAGTGATGAAGGTGCCCTTAGTCCTTTAGCATCGACACCATACTGATTTATGCCATGTCTCTTAGGGTCATAAATAGAATCCCTGATAAAGCAAACAACAGGAAGCAGTAAGTGTGCTTATGACACCTATTTACATTTATCAAGTATAACATTCATGTCTAAAAATTCATGTATATAAAGGTTAACTCATTATTCATATACAACTAAATATGTCTTTAATGTACACATATGTTAACTCATTTAATATTGGTAACCATATATTAAATCCTAACTAGGTATATGTATATGACACAAGGAGAGAGAGAGTGGGAATTCAGCCGAGGACCTGTCCTCTATGCGTTTATATAAAGAACTTTATGCTCCAAAGTGCCTAAACCTTATGCTTCACTATTTGAAAAATAATTGTGATTTGGTGAGTCATAACTCAGTGAATAAAAATAATAATAAGATTATAATGACACAATCAATAGTTAATCATTAAGATACATTATAAGTACATGTATTAACTTATGTTAGTGCAAATGCAATATGTTATTTGATTTTGCCATGACCATGAAAGGCAAACACTACTCAAATGATCTTTGATTTTGTTGTCCAATATATAACATGTGATTCATTTGATCAATAACATGTACCATAAAAGGACATATTGGTCTCTTTTCTAAGTGATTTGCAAGTATTTGACAAGTCGGTCACAACATCTTTTTAGTTCCATATGCAAGTGTTCATCCATAATGGTGTACCAAGTAATCATTAAAAATCATACAATTCTCACTTGACTTATACTCAAATGTAAAATGCCATAACTCAATCACACATACATATAATAGAATCCAATCATATCTTAAAATCATCACAAATACACATTAGAATCCAATTATGACTTTTACTCATCTTTGATGCAATCTACCTTTATGGTAGACTTGAACCTCTCTATTGGGCTTCCTTAATGTGATAAGATCCTAACATTTTATATATACATTATTATAAATATTTCAAAATGAGTTTTCTTGCTTGATATGCAACTATGGTAATGTTCCATGTACGTGGATCTTGTACTTATGCTTATTATTCATGTATGGCAACCTGACATTGCTACACTTTAACTATAATAACTCTTGATATACTTGTCCCAATTATTTGATACTTTTTTTGACATAAACTAGACATATAATAACACAGTCAAAATTTAGGTCAATATGAAGCCTATAAAAAATATGGTAAATTTTTGAATTCTGCCTTGTTTCAATGTGACCACAGTCTGATCATGTCTTACAATATTAGACATATCTCTGATTGTACAAATCAAATCGCAAAAATGATTTTCCATCAATTATAAAACACATAAAGGAATATTTTTTATGTTTTAAAAATTGTCTAATTTAGTATATAATGTCATCAACATAAATGATCAATCTCAGGGTGAGCAATTTTTAACATATTGAGAATCAGTTATGATGAAGGAGCAATATCTTTTCTCACATACAATATATTTGAAAAAACTATTTTACAAGTATCTATATGAGACATAACTCTATAACATTAATTTTTTGAACATCACCTAATTCCCAATCGATGGCCATTACAACTTTAATTTTTTAAACATCACCTAATTCCTAATCTCTGACCATCAAATTTTAAGTAAACCAAATCAAAATGTTGAGCAAGTTTCATCAGGTTCAGGGTCAATCACAATAAAAGTGACATATCTCTTTCCACATAGCAAATTAACTATTTATATGAATTTAAAAGGGATATAAACCTATAAATTTAATACTTTTCACTTGGTCTAAATTAGCACACAAGGTCATTAAAATATGTGAAAATAGCTAGATTGAGGAGGATTCGGCAAGTATGAACTAGTCCCAATGAAGAAGTCATAGCTCATCACACACACCATATTAAGCAAAACTTTTTTATAATAACTTATATGAGGCATAAATCTTTAACTTTCATATTTTACACTTTCCCTAATTCCTTTTCTATTTTTATGAAATCATAGGTGCAACAATCTTCTCTAACAACAAAATCAACACAATCAGCTCTTGTTTCTCTTAAGCTTCAACTTCTATACATGAGCTCCATTAATAATTAATCCATAATTATTACTAATCTTGCATGTTTAACATGTTATGAGGGAGGAATTTCATATAGAAAGAAGATAAAATCACTTACCTCTTTTGCAAAAACTAGAAAAGCTTAGGGTTCCTTCCTAGGTAGCTTACTTTGTCTCCCTCTTTTGCCAAAATCATGGTGACTTACGACCATTGGTTGGAAGCTTAATATTCCTTTTTTAGCCCTTTTTCACTCCTTCATCTCATTCATCCATCTACTAATCCCCATATGCTCCTTATACTTTTAAATAAACTTTAAAACACCATTATTTATTATTTATAACATGCACACAACATATGATAATTTGCTTGCACATTTATGTTTAAGTGTCCTAGATGCAATGGTGTAAGTGTCATTACCATGCTTATCAAATGCACACATCTAAATGATCATTTATGCAATGCATATGTTCATGTGAAATTGCAACTCATTTATGTAATGGTTGTGTTCATCTGAGAATGCTAATGGATAAGGATAGGGATGTTGCATTTTTTTCCCTCTTATAAAGAATTTCATCCTCGAAATTCCATATCTGTAGAAAACTATGGATATTATCATTTCATGTTCTCTTTGATTTCCCATATAGCCTTTTATTGTGAGTGGTTTTTGCAGTCCTAACAATTATATAAGCATAAAAAAAGAATAGGGCTTCCAAAATGGCCTAAAGAATTGTCCTACAGCACTAAAAATATCATCAAAGTTCAATAATGCACAGAGAGGAAAAGAAAATAAAAATCCTAAAGAACTAGAAAACGTGTCAAATGACTCAATCCTTTGTGTTCCTAGAAGTGGTTCCCTCCTCCTCATCCCCTTCTTCTAAGGTGGCATACTTGTTAGAATCCTTACATGCCAATGATGTAATATACTCAATATGGGCCTCAACTATTGCCAGTCGCTGCTCCATGACCTATACCTCCTAGGTTAGGCATTGGACTGTCTCCTACAAAACACCTAAGGGTTAAGATGGATAGGACACTAAGCACACAAGGACATTTATAAACATGCATACATAATTTGCATCTTTATTAGTTACTAAATTACATTTCCTGATTATGCTATGTTACCACTCTTTTTAGAGCAATGATCAGGCCCACTAATGCCTCAGTCTGGATGCAAGGAATCTGCAAAAGATACATCATGTGAGTGACACACAAGCAAATCCTAAGGGAAAATGAATGAAAATACAAAGTGAAAGATACTCACATGACTAGTGTTGGTCGACTCAAAAGTGCATGAAGATCAGGTGATCTCTAGTGCCATCATTAACCTCGTCAGCGATGCCATACAAATCTTGGCCATGCAATCAAGGACAAGGTTGAGCTCACCACCACCACAGGCTTCAATCCCTTGGGAGCAAAAATGTTGGCCATCTTATGGCGCCAGGTAGTAGGATCAGGCTTTGTGGGTCTTTGCTCAATGTTTGTGGTTGTCTTTCGAGCCCCGTGGCTAAGAATCATCCCCTCATATGCCTTGTGTTGTGAGAATTCCTAAATTTTCACCTCTTCCATCAAAAATGTCCTCACGAGAGCCTTAAACATCCAAGTTTGATAAGAAATCATGTTTAAAATGAGCCACTTTCCATGTACAAATCATAGAGTCATCTGAATCTCCTTCTTCTCCTTCATGTCCACTACCTAGAACATGTCTAAAGGTAGGTGCAAAGGAACAGGTTGAGTGTCTAGCCCCTCATACCATTAGAGGACTCGTTCCCCTAAGTACCATTCTCGTAAGGAAGGGCCAAGTACCCATATGAGTTAGCCTCGACCTCCACAACCTCTGATTGCCAAACGTCAGAAAGCCCCCTCTAATCAAGATGAAGCTATAAAGAAAACAACCATGACTTAACATTGTAAGTATATGAACAAGATCAACAAATAATATAAGGAACTAATAACCATATCTTTTTACAAGACAAAAGTATATGGTTTAAGGTAATGGTGTTCAAGCGGCCACGCTTGACCTCTGCTGAAGACTTTAGCTGGGTAGCGATGCTTCACCTTGCAAACTAAGGATAGGAACCTCTATGTTAGGCAAGGGGTTACTACCCTGCAATAAGCCTAACTCTATGATGTAAGTGTGAGCACCTCGAACGAGTGGAATTGTGTTTGCGACTCCTACCTTCTATTGATCATCGAGGGATTGAGAGGACGGAGATAAGGCATACATTGTTAATAACCCTTAGTCATGGCATGAAATTTGGATCAATGGGGGATTATTGATGCCTCATGTAAGATAAAAGCCCTTTTCCAAAGTATCTGTTAATGAAGGACCAAGGATGGACGATGTATTAGTATCGTCCCTGAGTGAAATATGGAGTCGCCACCTGACTTTGGTTGAGATAAGAATTTAGGCAAGGATAAATTTTGAGCCTACCTAAATCATTTAAAAGGTCTAATCCATCTTCATCCCATCAGAGATTGGGTTCAGGAGTTGGGTACAACTTAGAGAAGAGGTTAGGCATCCCCAAGTAGCCCGGATATAGGGATCCGACCTTTGAGCAATTAATGATTCAATTTTATACTGTCTTTATTTATCAATTTTCCATTTATCCACCTAGGCACATCTATATAAACAAACCATCAACCATAGCAATATAGTATGCAATGCATGAATCATATGTAAGATGTATGAAAATAATAAATAACATGTATAAGGCAAGGATAAGGAATACATATCCAAATAGTAGGATTATCATGCAATGAACTTAAATAGATAAAAAAAAAAAAAAAAACAAATGACTATCCAAATAACTATATTACCATGCCTCCAAAGTCAAAGTCCCTAAATATACATCTAGTGTTCATGTTAACACATCCTAGCATCACAAAATCAGTTAACAACCAAAAAACAAATACATGAATCATGAACATATGAAGAAGCAAACTTGGCATTTGGAGAATGTTGGATGACCTAAGGAAAAACTCATCACAAGAGGAATCCTAGGATGGATGAATCCTCACTATTTATAACTCTAAAAGAGCATGACACCCATATGTACCACTTACCATGTAGAGTTAGCATAGAAGATAAAAGTAGGGAACATTGAAGGCCAAAACACTATTCACATACTTTAAGCTTATAACCTCCCAATACAAAGTAAGCTTTCAAGGTCAATGGAACTTCAAGTTACTCACTCGATCATGGTCCTGAGATTGTTAAAATAGAATTAAACACCTCCTTGAATTCAAATGAAAGTTTCTAAGAGTTTTTGCTTGGTATAATAAGCAATAAAAAAGCCATATGAAATATAACCAAGACTTTATTTTTGAGAGGAATAAGGGTCCTAAGTCATTAAACCTCTCCCTATTATGCCACTAGATTTGGAAAATGTCATAAAAAAAAAGAGCTTTAAAAAGAAAGAAATAGGAAAAATGGGATGAAAATAAACTTTGCAAAAAATTGTCTACTAGTCAAACAGGTTGTACAACCTAGGCAGAGGGCTGTATAGCCTACAAACAAAGTTATACAACCCCTACTTCCTAGGTTTTGAAAATAAAGAAAAAAGAAGAAGGGGGATAGTAAGGGAGATTTATGGATGCCTTTATGTGTTTTTATGCCCTTAGAGGCTCACAAGTTTAATGTTTTTCTCTAAAATGCTAAGGGAATGCACAAGAATGAAGAGATTAGGTCTAGTTCTACCTTAGAGTGACTTAGGGTTTAAGATTTTTGTGTTTGAGAGGTAATTTTAGTATAATAGCCTTAGGGTTTCTAAGCCTTCTCTCCCTCTTCAAATGATGAGGTATTTATAAGTGTGGGATGAATGCACAGGGCCATAAATGGTTATGGTTACACCATGGACGTGTCCAATCATAGAGAAGGAGATGAATCTCTTAGAATTAGGTTTTGCATGTGGGTTGTATAGCCAGGCATGAGCTGTACATGCATCTGTCAAGGTTATACAACCCTGGGGTTTATGAGGGAACCAGTTTTAAAAGGTTCTCAAAGCTAGGGTTTTAGAGTATGTTGTATAGCCCTAAGCATGGCTATACAACCTTGATTTATGGGTTGTACAACCCATCAACCTTTAGGCTTAGTCTTGGGTTTCTCCAAGTTATGCTAGGGTCTTTCATCTCTTTCTTTGGTAGTTCCTTTTGCATTTTTAGGAATAGATTTGGTGATTTCCATCATCAGGCTTTAGGTCAAGAGGTCCAAAATTTGATGCTTACACCAAGCTTGTTAATAAAACATAAAGTGAGTTAAAAAAATCAAAAAGAAATGAGAAGATGAAGTAAATAGATTAAAAAAAATACTAATGATGATCACATGCCAGATGCCTCCCATATAGGAATAGCCTATGTTGCACTGATCTAGGAACTAGTATAGATAAGCCAATGCAATAGACCCTCCCCCCCCCCTCCTCTTCAATTTAAACGATAGAGGAGCCCTAAGTCCTCCACCATCTGCAATTGGCAAATCTCAACCATATATGATGGTTTGTGAACAACATCCCTAACAGGTTGTAAAGTAGAAAATAATGCACCTCTTATGAATTATCCTCATAAGTAATGGGAGCACCAATTTGTAGGCTAGACTGCTTGAAATATAAACTCCCCTTCGTCTTTGAAACACACCCTATGAGTCGATAGATGTAATCCTTTTATAACACGAGCTCGTGCATGTTAGAGTCAGTGGGAAAGGGGATTCTTGAGAACTTGTTCCTGGTCAAGTATGTGAAATACTCACGTTTGATCATCACTTACTCTATTAGGGCAAGTGAAAATCACTCTACTAGTGTTTGAGTCATAGTGGAGTCAATTTGTGTGGCCTTCTCCAATAGTGTCCATAGAAACAACATAAGGTTGGTCTCCTCCAAGTAAGCAATGACTCAAGGATACAACTACTTGAACCAAACCTTAGTTGGGCCGACTACTTCAATCCCTTTGTTGAAGATAACATCACCTTTCAAAGAAAAAGGGAAAGGAACAAGCAAAAGTATATAAAAAAAAACTTTCAGCCCCCACATGATAGAAAAAAGGGCAAACAAAAGAGAAACAAACACAATAAAAGGTCATGCACGAACACACAAATCAAGGTCACATGAGTCAACCAATGAAAGAACCAAGCCACATAAAATATTATGATTTTCTAAATAATGAAATAACATCCCATATTTTTTCATGTGAAAGTGCTCAAATAATATAAGGAAAATTCAAAGCGCAAAAAAATAATCACTCATAGTCATGGCAAGTACTATATGTAAAATTTTGCAAAAAAAATTATTAAAATTAATTTTCTAAATAATTATGTAAAAGTCTTAGATCTGGTTCAACAATCACACAAACAAGTTCCCTAAAACAAAATAATTCAGTTTGAAATTAACAAAAAAGTCATGAAAAATAAATCAAAATAATGAATTTTTTTGTGCCTCAGGTATCTATTCCAGTCCTTTATGTATTATCCTAAATTAATTTCAACAATTTTTTTAGATTCTCAAAATTGATAAGGGCATGCAAATTGAGATAACAAATCAATTGGCAAAGAACAAGAAAGATTAATTAATTTTGGGAACTAAAAGTATGCAATACTAAAGGCAAAAAATAGTAAACAAAAATTTAGGAAGTAAAAGAATAAGGAGATAAAACTTACCACACTCAAAGCTGCTCCTGCTAAATAATGGTATAGGTTGTAAATTGTTGGCATGTCCCGACACAACTAGAAACCTCCTGGAACAATCTTTGTTGTCACGTTCATTAGAGGATTTGCTTGTAGAAATCCTCAGGCATCTCATTGCTACCCTAAAACATCATAGATAATGACATTCTCACTGAGGAACTATTCAAGGGCATCAAACATCCAATCATTAGATTTTACCATTGAAAAAATCCATAAGTTAGGGGAAAACTTTAGAGAATTCTAATGAGACAAAAAAAGAGAGAGAAAGAGAGAGACAGAGAGAAGAAAATGAAAAGCACAAATGAGGCAACTTGCTTTTTGATGCCCTTATATATAAATAATCCTTATATGCACATATAACTAATGCCTTTCCATACAACATAGGTTGCTACCGCTCCATTTTTTGAATGAATCCAGTCAAGTTGGTTGTATAAATAACTAACATGTTTATATAGCCCACTAGAAATCAATAGAAAAAAGAAGGGAAAAGAGAAGAGAAAGAATTATCCCAAAGCAAAATTATGAAAGTATCCTTAACATCATCAATGCCTAGTAGGACCAAGCTAACCCCAAGTTGCATTGTAAAATTATAAGAATACACTTGAAATGACAAATTATAAACTAAAGATATCAAAATAAATTCTATAGTAGAATTTACTTTCTAAAAGGTTGTCCCAACTTGGGATACTTACCTAACTAAATGCATAACAACATCAAGCTACAAGCAATTGCTTCATTATAAAGGCACTTCCTTAACAGTTAGAAGGGCAATAATGATAGAAGTCCACCCACATAAAGAGATTAATAGCACTTAGATTGTCACATTTGATGGGAATGTGATTAACATTTTTTTCATAATCCTTGAGTTGTTGTTTCATCCAAAGAACTTAGGTACAATAACAACCTGTCACTATATATTCCACTTCGGTAGTGGATAAGACAATCAAAACTTGTTTCTTGCTAAATCAAGAAACTAAGCATTCACCAATGAATTGGCAATTTTCAAAAATGTTTTTTTAATCTAGTAAGCTATCGACATAATTCGCATCTAAACATCCAAGAAGACTAAAAGATGAATTCTTATAATACCATAAACCTAAATGCTTAATGCCATGTAAATATTTCAAAATTCTCTTAACCGCATGGAAATGAGATTCCCTAAAGCATGATTAAAATCTAACATAAAAGCAAACACTAAACATGATATCTGATATAAATGTGGTAAAATAGAGGAGAGAGCCAATCATACATGTATACTTATTTTCATCAATTAGATTACCCAATTCATCCTTATCAAGCTTTATTGTTGAGCTCATTAGGATCTTGGCACTTTTGCAACCATACATTACAAATCTTTTGAGTAACTCTTTAGTATACTTGGATTGATTAATGAAGATGCCCTCTTTGTTTTGCTTGATTTATAAACCAAGGAAAAACTTGAGCTCACCTATCATGCTTATTTCAAATTCCATAGTCATACCTTTTGCAAAATCCTCATAAAAAGAACTCACTAGAAGCACCAAATATAATATCATCAACATAATTTGAACAATCAAAGTGTCCTTGCTATGCTTTTTCACAAATAATGTTGTATCAACCTTGCCATTTTGAAAATAATTTTTTAAAAGTAATGAATTAAGCCTTTCATACAAAGCTCTAGGAGCTTGTTTCAAACCATATAAGCCTTGGTTAGTTTAAAGACATGGTTTGGAAAATCATGAGATTCAAAACTAGGAGGTTTAGACTTCTTCCTCAATGAAACCATTTAAAAAAGCACTTTTAACATCGATTTGAAAAAGTTTGAAATTCATGTGACATGCATATGCTAAAAAGATCCTAATGGCCTCTAATCTCATAAGGTTTCATCATAATTTATGCCTTTCTCTTAGTTGTACCCTTTAACAATCAATCTAGCCTTATTGCTTATGATGGAACCTCGCTTATCTAACTGGTTCCTAAACACACATTTGTAACTAACAATTAGGTATTCTTTAGGCCTAAGGATAAGTTTTCAAACCTTGTTTCTCTCAAATTCGTTGAGTTCCTCTTACATTATAATCACCTAACACTCATCATTAAGAGTCTCATCAATTAACTTTGAGTCTAATTGAGAAATAAAAGCAAGATTATTATCAATGCATTTAATTGGGCTCTTGTACTTACTCCCTTAAAGGTCTCATCAATGATTAACTCCTTTAAATGATTATTAGAGTACCTTCAACCCTTAGGTAGTTCTTGAGTTTAGTTCTCTTTTTATTAGGGTTGAGCTTGCTCTAGCTCTTGAGATGGCTCTTATGCATCAATTTCAATCACGTTCTCCATTGGTGTAAAGTGGAGCTCTATCTTCTCAAAGTCACCTACAAGATCATCAATAAGAATACCTTTCCCAATATCAAGTTTACTAAACTCATCAACAACAACATTCATGGATTCTTCAACTGCAATGAACTTTTTATTGAAAACTCTATAGGCCTTAATAATGGTGGAATAACCAAAGAAGATACCCTCATCGATTTTAAAAGTAAAATTTTCAAAGTTGTCCTTGGAATTTAAAATGTAGCATTTGCACCTAAAAACTTTAAGTCATGAAAGCTCGGGCTTTATTCCATTCCATAGCTCAAAGATGTTTTATTTAAAATAGGTCTTTTAAAAACCATATTTGAAATATAAAAAGAGGTGGTGATGGCTTCGGCCCAAAAATAGTTTAAAAGAGAATACTCATTGAGCATAGTCCTAGCTATCTCAACCAATGTTCAATTCTTTCTCTTTATAACACCATTTTATTATGGTGTTCTAGGAGCTAAAAAATTATGTGAAATCTCATTCTCCAAACAATAATTTTCAAAAAGTTCATTTTGAAATTTCTTTTCATGGTCACTCTTAATATATATAAGAAATGAAGAAACCTTTTTCATTTTGAACTCTTTTTAAAAAACTTTTAAAAGCATTGAAAACCTCACTCTTATGAGCCAAGAAACTAACCTAAGTGCACCTAGAGTAATCATAACTAGGACAAATGCATAATATTTTCCACTAAGGCTACCATTCCTAGTGGGTCCAAATAAGTCCATATGAATAAGTTGAAAAGGCCTAGAAGTACTTACAACATTCTTTGGCTTGTAGGTTGTTTGATGTTCCCTCCCTATTTGATACAGTCCACATGTCTTATCTTGAGCTTTGGGAAACCTTCAACCAGCTCTCCTTTAGACATACTAATATATATATATATATATATATATATATATATATATTCCCAAGTCTTTCATGCCAAAGTCATGCTTTATTGCTAATGGATACAAGACACTTTGAAAGACTGGTTAGCCAAATTGTCTAAGTCAATTATATATGTGTTGCCTTGTCTCTCACCTTTGAAGACTACATTCCCATCAACTAAGGTGGTGAGAAGACACTCTCTAGAATGAAAGGTAACTTTATTAACCTTATCACATAATTGACTTACACTTAAAAGATTATGTTTTAAACCATCAACTAAAAGCACATCATCAATAACAAGCAACCTTTCTTACCAATGATGTTAATGTCAATTACCTTACCCTTTGCATTATTTCTAAATGTCACATTACCACCATCCTTTGCTTTAGTGGATGTGAATAGTTTCTTATTTTTGGTAATATGCTTTGAGCACCTACTATCCATATGCCAATCATTATCTTTCTTATTGGTAACTTCCAAGCATACCTATAATCACAAAGCAAATTTATCTTTAGTTGGGTACCCAAGCATACTTGGTTTCTAGGGGTTTAGGCTTAGAGGGATCTTCAAGTTTGAGGTGAGCTTTCCTAATATAATAAAACACATTCTTATGCCTATACCTCATGCAATAATGATATTGGAGCTTAAACTGGTGAGAGTTTCTCCTACTATGCCCTTTGGCATAAGTAAGGGGTCTCCTTATGCCATGGTTATGAGCATGTATGCAAGAACAAGTGTGATGTGGAGTCAAAGATATGTGTTTTAAAGCATGCCTCTAAGTGTACATTAATTCATGGTATGCACTGTGAGGCTTAACCTTTAAGCCTTGGGGTGTCTTTCCCCCATCCTTGGGCATAAGAGGCTTAGTGTTATGAGCACTTTTCTTCCCAACTACCTCTATACTATAGGTTTTAAGTGTGGATGTTCCAATGAAAGTGGGAGGAGAGAATGTAGATGATGAAGCACCATTAAAATTAAGACCATGTCTCAGAAAGGATGGTCTTTGAGATACAATAAGTGCATCCAAAATTTCATTCCTTTTGTGAAACTTTGATATAGAATTTCTCAACTCAATGACTTCATTTTTAAAAAAAAAAAATCATTTTCTTTTTTTAAGGAATCAATAGAGGATGGACTTTGAGAAATTTGTTCTAAAGATTTCTTGAGTTCCTCATTAGAGGTTCTTAAACTATAAACAATACCATTTTAAGTTTTTAAAATCATCCTTTAATTTAGAACACTTTTTCTTATAAATTTTCATTTTAGATTTATATTTATCATATCTTAAGGACATGCCTTCAAATAGCTCATCATCCTCATCCTCATACACATCAATATCATCACAAGATTGGAAAAAAGTGTTTACCGCATTAGAAGAGTCCTCTTGAGCCATGAAGCAAGATTTTGCAACTATTTCATCGTCTTCCTCTTCATGAGTTTAGGGCCCTTTTTTCTTCCCATTGTCCCACTTCTTCTTCTTTTTGAGTTTGGTAGAATCAGATTTGATGTGACCTTGCTTCCCACATTCAAAGTAAGTCATATCATTCTTCTTCTCTTTGAAGGTGGATGATGTTTTCTTGAGGTTTCTTCTTTCATTTCTTTTCTTCATGAGCTCTTTCGATCTTCTTGAGAACATGGCAAGCTCTTTTTCCTCCTTCTCACTTTCAACACTTTCACTCAAGCTTTCTTCCACTTTTTTATCTTTATCTAAAAAACTTGAGAGTAAGAGTCTTATTTTCTACTTTGTCCCCTTACCCTGTCATCCTTTCCATCTCCTCATCTTTCTTAATAGCCATCTTATGAGTATAAAGCTTCTCAATCAAGACATTGATTGGTACTTTCCCAATTTCTTGATTGAATTCTTTTATACTACACACCCTAACCCCCAAACTATTCTAGAGGAAGCATCTTGAGGATTTTGGTGTTTATCTCATGATTGGTGAGAGTTCTTCCATACTTCTTCATATTGTTGATAATGATAAGGATCAATTTGTCATTTCAACGATGGTTTCATTCTCCTTTATCATGGAAAGCTCTCATTCCATCACATACATCTCCAATATACTTGACTTTACTTGCATTATGCCCTCATGGTAGTTCTCTAAGGCCTTCCATATCCCATAAGCGATGTTCTAATATTGAACTTTTCCACATTCTTCTCTTAAAATAGAACTCAAGATGATTGTCATGCTTCTTTGTTTTTGCTATTTGCCTTTTTATAGACCCTAACCCATTCTTCTAGTTGAAGCAATGCTTCACTACCATCAACCACTTAAGTGGGCGACTTCCACTCCATTGTAAAAATATCCTAAAGATCTACCACATCACTATCAAGATAAATTTTCATTCTTCATCATGTACTTCCAATATGCATAATCAAATCCATAAAAGAAGAGCTTGAGGGGAGTGTGGATTCCTTCTTGTGTCATGATCTTTTCTCACGCTAGTTAAGATAAGTTTTGAGACTAGACTCTGATACCACTTATTGCCCCTTGTGCACCAAAAATGGGATTGAATTGATGGAAATTTTAAATTTGTGGAGGGAATGTGAATAATTTAAAGTTAGAGAAAAATTAGGAAAAGAACAAACACTAGTAATTTATAGTGGTTCGAGTGTTAACCAACCCTACATCCACTTTCTAATTCTCTAATTAGGTATTTCACTAACTCTCAATGGTGTTTTACAAGCTTACGCCTAACTTAGTGTTTAAACTCACACTAAATCTAATGACAATTATGTTTAAGGCTCACACACAACTTTATACAAGAGTTGTGTCACTTAGGCTCACTCTAAAACCTAGACATAAAGTGTTTACAGCTCATATCTCACCTTCAACAACCCAAAGTATAAAGATTAAATGAGTTAAAGAGTTAAGAAATCAAATTAGTTTATCAAAATTAAATATTATCCTTCTGCATTCAAAGTCATTGATGGGGTATTTATAAGTTTCAACCACTAAATAACTGTTACAAACAACACTATCTCCAAATCTTAAAAGTTGGTGGCAAAATCTTACATTTAATGTTTATCTGAGTGAGATTGTGAAGGAGACTATAGGTCCCAATCGTAGTCCATATTTCGCACTAGATTTTGCTCAATCATGGTTGAGATCTACAAATGTGTCTAACGGCTAGTGACACTTGGTATTCTAACATTGGTTCTTTAAAAACTAGTCATTGGCACCCTCTAATAGATCTTAAATGTCTCTAATGCAAATTTAGGGTCATGGTCACTACTTGAGGTAGTGCTAAAGAGGTTGGTCACTACACTTATCGTGAATCATACTAGAGATTTTTAGTTCTAAGTTGAGTTATATTGTAGTCCATACTAGAATTCATTGTCACAAATTTCAAAACTTCAAATGACTTTTTAATACATGGCTCAGTTTGGTTGGCCATTTGGAGTTCATCTTTGAACACTTGAAAGTAGCAGTCATGAATCTTGTTGCAACATACACTGCGAATTAAACTGTCAATTTTAATCCCATATTTTTCTTAAGTTGTGATCTTGACCTCTATGTCTTGGTCGCGATTTAGGGGACAACTTTGCGTTCCACTTCCATTTAACTTTCAATGTGTTTCTAACTTAATTTATGCATGGACAACACTTGAAGAAGATGTTAGAACCTTTTAATCTATGTTGTTAAGATCAAAAGAGCATTTTGACTTAGATTTTACTAACCTATTCCAATAACAAATAATCTAAGAATTTTAATTTGAAACATTAATTTAACAAGAAATTGTAAATTAGTCAAAAATTTTGATAGGCAAAAATTTTAATTAGTCTGACATAATTAACTAGTCAGTCTTTCTACTTTTAAAATTAATTAAAATATCTTTCATATTAAATTCCATTAAATTATTAGTATTTATGCTAAACTTTCTATCAAATGATAATAAAATATCATTTTTACCCTTTATACAAAATCAAAATTTTCTTTTTCATCACCTTCAAACTCCTCTCATTTTTACTCTATTAATTCACTATCAACTATCTCATTTACTCTACTACCTACCACCCATCTTCACCTGCCACATCACCACTACCTTCATAATTTAAGTAGGGAGAGGCAAAGATAGTGGTAATAGCAATGATTTATTCACCACCTAGTGGAGGCAACGACAACAACAAACATTTTAAGCAAGGACATGTTCATCACCACCATCAATTCATCATCCAAAATCTTTTACCATTAATCCATAAAAACACAAATAGACTAATTCTTGAATTTTAAATCCAAACTCATCAATTCATTATTTATGTCTATCATTATAAAGTTGATGAAAAATAAGAGAGCAAAGATGTTGGTCGATGATGGATCTACTATGGTTAGAATTGATGCAATTGATACAACTCATCATTCATATCAAATCAGCTCACTGCAACATCTTATATTTTGATAACCTTAGCCTCTTCTAGTTCAAAGATGTGAGCTTCCATCTTTCTTTAGTATCTTTATCAAATGTAGAACATTCTTTAATGATTTGTTGCAATTAAATTTGTATACTATATTGCAAAAACATTTTTGGCTGAAGTGTTGTGAATTATAGTATATTTAATAAATGCTACAATTTTAAGAGAATTAGAATTTATAGTGTAGTAATTAGCATAAACAATATATTTATTTTTGTTGAATAATTTTCTAATTTAAATCATATACACCTAGACCTGAAAGGCAAATCTATAGAAATTTTATAACTATTGAGGCTTGAAAGTTGTTAGTGATGATATGGTGGTTTTGTTTATGCTATTGTTTTTGGGAATGTTGGGTTTGATGTTGTGATTGCTAGATTTGGTTTAAAGTAGTGTTTTAAGAATGGACAGGACCGATCGATCATATTGATAAAATCAAAAATTGACCTGTAGTATGGTTTGATTAGTATTAAAATTAATCCATTAAAAAACTGATCAACATTGGAAAAACTAGAAAAATTGCCCAAAATCAAAAATCAAATCAAATTGGTTTAATATAAAACTATATCATTTTATGAAAAATTTTAAAAATTTTAAAAAATTATTTTATTTTACCCAAAATTTAAATTTTAAAAAAAGTCTTTATTACTTTATCATATAAAATATATTTTTTAATTTGTTAAAATATTATTTATATATTTTTAGAAAAATAAAAAAAATATCCTATGTAATCTAATCCGTCTAACCGTTTGAACATATCGAACAAGAAGTTGATTAGTTGATTGACTTAATCTTCAGTCAAATTTTAAAATATTAGTTTAAATAGATGACATAAGATGATGACGGTGATAGAAATGAGAATGAGATAGAATGGTAAGAGGTGAAAAGGCATGTAACATAATATAATTATTAAAGTAATGTAATGTTTTATCAATATATATAATTATTACAGTTTCAGAATTTATTTGAGAGAATAGCTTATTATAGCCAAATTTAGAATTTATTTGAGATGACAATTTATTATTTGTCAAATTAATTTTTTGACAAGTAAATAATTAAAATTTTTATTAATTCAAAATAAAAGTTATTTAATTAAAAATTATAAATAAAAATAAAAATATGTTAATAAAAATTATAAAATAGATAATTGCATAAAACAAAACAAAAACATAATATATACATTATATATTTAGCAAAGTATATTATTTTATATAATGAATATTTTCATTTATTAATATTTATAAATATATTTTAAGTAATATATTAATTATAACTCATGCAATAAATGGAATATTCGTTAATTCTAATATGATCATAAACTCAAATTAACAATTAAATATAATCATGTTAAAAAAAATAAAGAATACGTGACTAAGCAATGATGCGTCCCATCAAACCACATCTAGTGCACTCATCTCAGTCTCCAACTTATGTTGAACCACACCATCACAACCTCATCTTTCTCTGTCTCTCAACTTTAACCTTATGTTAGGAAAGGCGAAAAATTAAAATAAAGATAAAAATAAGAAATTATTATAATTTTTCACTATTTAAAATGAAAAAAATAAAATAGAAAAGAAAATAATATTTATTTATCTTATTTATTTTTTAAAAAAATGAAAAGAAAATATGAATATTAAAGGTAATTTTCTAGTATTTATTATAAATTTAGAACTCTACCAGTAACTTTTTATTGAAAATCGTGCTCCTTTTTTCTTGAATAAATGATAAAATAATAAATATATAAGGTTACATTTATTTTACAAAAAATAATTTCTTAGAAAAAATATTTTTTAAAGAAAATATTTTCTAAGTAACATATTTTTTAGTGTTTATAATTCACTATAAAAGAAATTAATTGTCTTTCGATTTGTAAGATTATAACAAAATGGTCATAAATATTTTATATTTATATTATTTATTATTTAATATAAGAAAAAATATATTAAAAATAATAATTTTATAGGTTTTCATTTGTCTTCGACGACTGCCACCAGTTAATGATAATTCGTAATGAGTATTTATAATGAAGAAAATTGACTATAATGATAATAAACATATGTATCTATATAATTTATTTTGTATTTAGATAAATTTGTCAAAATCTGAAAAGTAATTTTTCGTTTTCAAAATAGAAAGTTATTTTCTTGAAAAATGACTTGATTTTCCTTTTGATTAGGAAAATATTTTCCATTGACTAATTTTCTTGAATGTACCCAATAACAGAAAATGTGAAAAATATTTCCTAAAAAATATTTACTACAAAACAAACAAAGCTAAGATAATAATTTTTTTCTTTTTTATTTTACTTTTCAAATAAAAAATAAATTTATTTTTCTCTCCTTTTTATTCAAATATAAAAAATAAATAAAAAATTTTTATTTCCTTTTATTTTCTTTTCTCTCTAAATAACTTTCTAAACATAATTTAAGTGATACACATCCCATCAGAATACCTCTCGTCCACATCTCTACCATAAAATATTGATTAGCCTGATAGACCTTTATCTCCCAAACACTCTCATACGCCTCTCACAGAGACATAAAAAGAAAAGTGATAGTGTGGCTCAACTCCAGCCACCGCCAACCCCATTGTCTCCCTCTCCTGGAAATGAAGTGGCTAACATTGGTATTGCAGCAGAGGCAACACATAAGGACAAGCAAACTACCTCGATGATTTTTTATGGTGAAATCTTTCTTAGCCACTCTAATTACCTCCATCTCGTACTTCACACAACCTTGCCCAAGACACAGACCAACCCTCACCTTGGCTTTCGTATCACACATAAAAATACATGATTAACGTACACATATAGATAGATAGCAAAGCAAATGGAGCATGAGAAAATTGGAAAGAATGGATAGAATGGAGAAGCACTCACCATGAATAACGAAGATCAGACAAAAGAAAAGATAAAAAAATTAATGAAATTAAAAAAGGAAAAGGCAAATGGGTTTATTGGTCACCATTTCATAGTATGTTGTCCAAGATAACAAATCTTTCTTAAACAACATTTTATCGAACAAATTGTGGGAAACGTCGAAATGGCCACACTATACCAGTATAAGAACTAGATGTATGGCGATATAGGGTGTCTTAGGCTATCAAGATTGAGCTCATTTTGCCCTTCCTTTGGTTTTTGCCAGTTGTGGGTTTGAAGGAATGTGATAGATTGATGACGTCCATTTTAGCTTTTAAAAAGTAATGGGTTGAATGGATTAACGTTGCTATTGTTGGTTTGCTCGTGATGGATACAGTTTATGTCACTATCTCATTTAAACAGTAATCGATGCTCAAGAATGGATAGGCTTAAAGTCTCTGAAATTCATAGCAAGCTCATCTAATTTTTAATTAATAATTATTTAGATTTCACGAGGATAACAAATGGCATTCATTGTGATTATATAGCAAGTTTTCATAATATATAGTAATAGTTAAATATTATGAGAGATGAACTCAATCCCTACAACTCATGCTAACATGAAAAAAATTGATATAGTACTTAAATTCACAATATTTATCAATATACAACTCTTACAACACCAAACTACAAAGTTCTAGAATTTGAATAAGTTATGAATAAATATTATATAATATGCTCATATGGATAAACAACTACGAGGCTACCAAAAATAATTTGTCGAATCAACTACTAACTAAAAATTAATGGAGATTGTTAATCTTGAGAGTAAAATAATATTATATACTTTTATAAACTATTATGTGAGCATGCATTCACGCCTTAACATGAATCACTAAGGAAATATATAAGCATTGGATGATGCACATACATACATACATACATACATACATACATACATACATACATACATACATACATACATACATACATACATACATACATACATACATACATACATACATACATACATACATA
>CATIWR010384304.1:0-26172 GCA_949677035.1 Omphalea diandra
CACTTTGGCAGTGAATTGAGTTTGTTTTTCATTCTAGGGAGGTTTTTTTTTTTTTTTTTTTTTGGGGGGGGGGGTGGTGTTTTTTATTTGTTTTTTTTTTGTTTTTTTTTACACTTTGTTTTTTTTATTTAAAAAAAAAAAAAAAAAAAAAAAAAAAAAAACACCAAAAAAAAAACCCCACCCCCCCCCCCCCAAAAAAAAAAAAAAAAAAAACCTCCCTAGAATGAAAAACAAACTCAATTCACTGCCAAAGTGAAAATGAGAAATCAAACATCAACAAGAACCTTTTATTTGTCACTACATATGATGCCTGCAAGATAATGTTAAACAAATGCATGCTGGCAGAAAGAATTGTGACAAAATAAGAAGGCAAGATATCTCACCCACGAATACGATTTCTGAGCTCATCACCTGAAATCTTAGTCCTTGCGTACCCAAAAATGTGAACATCATTTGATTGCAGAAACCCCTGCAAACACGCAAACGAAAGATTATCAAACTTAAACTAATCAATCACCAGCAGAAGCATAAGTCAACTATCTCTGATTAACCCACGATTTCCACCCACCATATAGACCGTATTTAACCTGAATTAGCAATATAAGTGAGTTATAGAATATCAATTGATCAAACCAAATTCAGTTTTCAATCTAAAGAAGAAAAATTAATTAATTAATAAACAAACAAACAAACCAACCAACAAGAAATCCTAATTTCACATCACGACAGCTACGGATTGCATCACCAAACCTGGCGGTAAAGATTGAAGAGCGCAGGGAAAGTCTTCTTCTTAGCGAGATCACCAGAGGCACCGAGCACAATAATGGAGAGGCACCCAGTTTCAGGTGTATCCTCAATTTCTTTAGCAAATGATTCGCTTCTAAAACTGGATCTTTTCTCCACAGACCACTGACCAGAACCCATGTTCTAACCTTGGAAAAGTCACAATCTTTAAATCAACCAAGATATGTATATGGTCCCTTGATCTGTTTTGGCCAACAAAACATCAACTGTCAGAATCAGACAGAAAAACGAAATCCCATTAATAAAAATGATCCAAACTTTAGAATCAAATTAATATTCAAAACCTGAGAAACCATCACCATGCACAGAAATTCACAACAAAAACAAGAAAAGTAAGGAACCCGATAACGTACCAAAGCCAAATACGTGAAATCTTAAACCCAGCAAGAGGTGGTGATGGAGTTGGAGAGACTGAAAGATTAGATTTTTATTTAAGTCAAATAAAGAGAAGAGGAAGCATATGAATGTGAGAATTCAACGTTTTGAAAAGACGCTAATTATAATGATTTTCCGTGTTTTCGTAGTCGGTGCACTGCCTTGTCTGGTTGATTAATATAGTATCACCACCACCAGCCGCCTGGAAAGACACGAACTTCAGTTTTCACTGAAGTCCACAGCTTTCTTGTTTATTTCGACTTGTGCCAAATTTTGTACAAATCTTTTCAAATTGCATCCAGATGACCTTACACCTATTTTAGCAAAAGTTCAGGTGTAGTCCAATGAAATGGACGGGAAAATCTTGCTCGGATAATTATCTAACTCAGATAGTTGACAGCTGTGTGCAATGTGGATTGTGGAAGCACGATGCTTCAACCATTGCAATTATCATTTTTTCTAACAATTTTTATTATTGAGTGCGTATCTTTTCATGTAAAATAATATGTCTTTTATATTAATATTTAAAAATAAAAATTCATACAGGGACAAATAATTTTACTATTTATAAGGATTGAATTTAAAAAGATCAAAGACATTTTTTTTTATTTTTCAGAATGAAAACACATTTCATCTTTTAATTAGTTTTCTTTCACTATATTTTTTCTTTTATAACAAGCTCAAATAGATCGATGTTTTGAAAATCAAATCAAATGAATTGATCTAATTGATAAAATTGAGAATTAAGTCATTAGTTAATTTAATTAATTTTAGATTAGTTTTTTAAAATTATTTTTATTTTAAAAGATTATAAATGTATTTATATTTTTGATACTTTCATGATTTATATAATTATTTTAATAATAATTTTTAATTTTTTAGGTTTAAATTATTTGAATCAAATTGATTGAAATGCAAATTGATTAACTAATAAGTTAATCAATATAATTTTAAAAATATTGAAACAAATCAAAAAGGCATAAATGATAAATGTAAATGATAGAATGAAGCGATCGCTCTAGTCATGGGTCACTTATTAATTTTCTCATTTAAATATTTTTAGGTGATATTCGATATCATAATAATTACATTACACAATAATGTGGCACTCGTATTAATGACTTTTTTCCGTATTAATGACTTCTTTCTTTTTTTTCTCCATATATCCATGTAGGTTTTCAAGATTTTAAATGCATCCGTACTATCAAATCAAAAGAAATAAGGGTGAGAATGATATTTGAGAAAAAAAAAAAGGATTTAACCAATATAAACCAACTTGGCAACAATATTTTAAAAAATGAATCGAACCAGTGGGTCATATTATTAAAATTAGAAGTTGAATGAATGATTAATTCACTTTAGTTTGGTTTCAATATTATTTCTATAGTTTTAATTGTTGTAAATATATTTATATATTTTTATTTTTAAAATTTTATTTATTATTAAACTAATTAAATTAGATTGATCAGATTAACCGAATAGAAAATCAGTTAACTGATTAATTAAATTTCAAAAACATTGCTGGCCAATACATTCTCTTGGTAGCAGGTAGTCACAAAAGATAACATTGGACGATATTTGTTGGGGTCACATGTAAAATCGTAAAATATTAGGGGCATAAGTGAAAAAACAATAATACATGGGGAGAGGGAGGAGAGAAGCCGAGAAAGAAGAATTCGTTTGGGTAGGGGTGTCAGGCGCGGGATGGGCCGTTCGACTTCCCCCGCTTTTCAAGGCTAACGGTACAGAATTATCTGATCAGGTAAATTAGTCTCCGTTAATCTAACTTCAACATGACTACCCATTTGACATAATCGACGGACCAGATTTGGGTTGACCACAAAAGTCGACCGATCTTGACCACGAACATGAGCCACGTAATCGTATCTCTTTCTTCTTTTTTTTTTTTTTTAAATAAAGATTGATATAGCTAAGAAATAGTAATGTAATTCTAGAACCATATTTATTTTTTTATTAAAACGCAAAATTTAGTCACACAAATATTAAAAGTAAAGAGAACAAAATAATAGTAATATTATATATTTAAAAATTTAACTAATCATGGTTAAGTGAGTTTATTATTACTGTTAAGAATCTATTTAGATAGTTCGAAATTTATTGTTACAAATACAGAAAGTAAATCATAATAAGAATATATAAAAACAGGAATGTTAAATTCAAAAATTTTATATCAAATTTGATGTTCTGAAAAAGATCAAATAAAAAAATAAATCACAAAAATATAAAGTTAATTATGTAAATATAAAAAGAGAAAGTCAAATAAAAAAATTCTATATTAAATTTGTAAAAAAAAAAAAAAAGGGTTAAAACGCACCGTAAGTACCACGGCAAATGTTAATATAACCTGAAACTGTATCTATTAGCGTCATGGCTTCATTAATGATTCATTTTGGATGTTAAATGTTTTTTTTGAAGGCTAATTAAAATAAAATTAATAATCTTTGCCAATTATAGATATAGCTCAAATTAATCACCATCATCAAGCACATCACAACATTGATCGATGCACTAGAGACCTGGTTCAAGGCGAGACTCGGAGCGGATACAGGAGTAGTAGGCGATAAGGTGGAGGCCAAGACGTAGGTTGGGTTAGTCCATAATTTTGGTTTGGGTGCTGCCGCTGCCATGGATGGGGTCGTTACGGGGATGCATATATATAGAAGGTTCATTTATTTGGCATTTTGGGGAAGGTGAGGGCCGGTTGTGGTAGTTGGCGGGACAGACAGAGGCGTTGAATATTGCTTATGCTGGATAGGGGACAAAGAATATTAATGGTTTTGTTGTTTTCTTTTCCTTTACTTCTATATCACAATTTCTTCTTTTGATTTTTTTTCTTTTTATATTTTATTTTGTATTAGGTTTTCCCTTTTTCTTTTTCTTTTTTTTTTTTTTTGGTTTTTCATTTTTGGGTTTCTGAAGGGATTTCTAGATTGTGACTTGGAAGAAGATGAGAGCAAAAAAAATGTGATTATTATAGTGTATTATTTGTGTTATGATTTGTGGCTGGTTTTTGTAATTTTATGTATAATTTTCTTGGTTATGGAACCAAATTAATTTATTCCTATTGTTTGCTTTTACACAATTTATTTATTTGTATTTTATTTTTCATATATGATGGTTGATCAAATAAAGAACACATACTAATAGATTAATTTAAATTAAAAAATATAATTTTGTCCTTAAATACTAAAAATAATTAATTTTATCTCAATTAGACTTTGAAAGAAAATTAAAGCCCTAAAATTAACTATTAGCCATTTGATTCCACTTTTAAGGGTAAAGAATTTAAACTGCCATATGTTTTAATAGTTTGAAAGAACTTATGAAATACTAAATTAATTTGCTAATTATGGGTAACTAAAAAGGTATTACCAAACCTCACATAGTCTGCTTAAGTGAGATTAATGCAAATCTAGTTTTTAATTCACAGAAGATTATTTTCATTAATATATAAAGGGTATGTTCAGATTGTCATTATCATAGCGGATTTTGAAATAAAAGTTAACAAGAAAAGTTCTTTACTAATCAATAATATTTTTTTAATACGAGTTTTATAAATTAAAAATTGATTTTAAAAATACTAATATTTAAAAAAGTTATCAACAATTATTTAATTAAAGTATTTTTTTATAAATAAATAACAATATTTTCAAAATCTAAAAAGATTATGGTTTAACATACAAAAATAAGTCTCAATAATTAGCAATGCCGAACATGATCAAGGTTGATTTCCATTGATACTCTTAATCACCTGCACCCCATTTGCCCTAACGTAGTTGCCACTAGCTGCCCTCCAAACATTTTCCTTAGACTTAATTGTGTTTATAAAGAACTTTTTTAAAGCTGATAATAATAATACGTTAGAATTTGTTCAATTTTTTTTATGAAATTTAGAAAAAAGATATATCTTGTTTGGATGAGCGATTTTAGAGTTTTTTCTAATTACGTTTGATGTCATATTAGAGTGTATAATTTGAAGAAATTAGCTTTATAAGTAGAAATATTTTTAAAAAAATTATTTATCTTTGCCAACCAGAGAGAAGAAGGGATTTTATCAAGATTGAGGCTTTTATCTATTGTTATGATGTTAGGTTATAGTTGGCAGTTATCGATGCATGAATATAAAATAGTTAATAATTTAGTTGTACTTAGTGAAAGAGAATAAGAGTAATAAATTATTATATTTGCTATAAGTAGTATTAATCGTATTATAATGTGTCATTATATTACATATGAATTGTTTTATATGAGCATGGTCTCTTAATATAATAGCTTTGATGGGTTTAAAATGATAGTAGCTTTTAAGCTTGATTGAGAGAATCTGTGCTTTTAATCGTATTAAGAAGATGAACTAAATAAAATATTATAATATATTTATTTTATTTTTATGATAATAAATATAATGTAGTAGAAAAGACTAAATTGATTTTTAAACTATTTTAAAAGATTCAATCAATAACAAAATTAAATTATTTAATGGCAAAACTCTTAATTTGGCTTTTTTAAGAATAAATTAGTATTGTGATTGTATGCGCCAAACAAAATTAAAAAACTAGTTTTATATTTATAAAATAATAAATAATTAAAATTTACATTAAGAAATATAAAATATCAAAAAAACACCATTCAAATCTGTAAAATCTCTTTATCTGAATTTGGCTTTTTCTTTTTCTTTTTCTTTTTTTCTTTTTCATTATGATTGGAGCTAAGGTGCTAATTAATTGCATTATTTTGTTTTTGATGCTTTGTTGCTAAGAGCATTTGGATCAAAGAAAGAAGGCTATTTTAACTCTTTATTCATTTCCTTTGCACCTATTCTTATCTTTACAATTGGTTCCTTTGAAGCAAGATTAATTTTATGATTATATATTGTGGAGGGTTGATTTGAATTTATAGTTGTTTTTATGTCAAAATAAAAAGAGGATTGACACCAGGAGAGATATGGAAAAAAAAAAAAAGCTTTTTTGTGAATAGTAAAAGAATTTTATAGACAATTAAATATATTTTGTATTGTTATTTTTCTTTTTTTATTGATGCATTGTAAATAGTATTTGTACGACCTTAATTAAATTTACTCTTAAACAACTTTCAAAAAATTTAATAATGATAAAGATTCATATTTGATTTAAGAATAAATGTGAAAATAAATAATTCACAATTACTTTAATTTTAATTGGTACATTAAAATTAGAATTCATGTTATATATAAATTAAAGCTAATTATTGAGCTTTAAACATTTAGTATTATTTAATCTTAAAGAGTCATATTTGATGTAAAAATAAATAATTCATAATTACTTTATTCTTAATTGGTACATTAAAATTATAATTAATTATTAAAATTATAATTAATTTCATATATAAATTAAAGTTAATTATTAAATTTTAAAAATTTACTATTATTTAATTCTAAAGATTCATATTTGATCTAATAATAAAAGTGAAAAATAAATAATCCATAATTATTTTAATCTTAATTAGTATAGAATTATTTTTTTTTTTTAAAAAAAGAGTAATTTAAAGAGCTTGCAAAATAAATAAAGCTTAAAATAATGTGTTAAGCAAAGAAAATTTCTCTTTATTATATATATATATATATACACACATGCGCACACATATAAAATAAAGACTAAAATTTTTTCATGTTTGAAAAATATGATTGATCGTATTTATAAAATATGAACTATTACTTTCAAAACAATAGTTAAAATTTATTTTTAACAAGTGCCAATCACTTTTTAAAAATTTTTAATTTATTTTTAATAAAATTTTAATTATATAATCTAAAATGTTTAATTATACATGGCACAATATTATTTTGAATGCTGAAAGTCAAGACTTTGAAGATTTGAAATCCAAAATTGCCTATCAAATGGGTTTGACCATCAAACTTTCTAGAATGGTTCTAAAAAATTGTTAAAGAAATAAACCATTCTACATTGGTCTTCTTTTATAGAATTTTTTTTTTCTAGAATGGTTCTAAATTTTTTTTTTTTTTCTTTAGAGCAAGATCAATTTGATGATCATGTATTATTGTGGAGAAGAAGACATTTTTATTTTTTAAATTATTTTTAAAGTGTGAAGTTTTTTGGATGGGTAAACATAATTTTTCAATTTTTATCATTCTTTTTTTCATTTTTTTTGTCTCTATTATTCTTTTTTTTTTTCATTCACGCATTATAAGTAGTGTTTGTATAATAGTGATCAAATTTATTTTCAAATAAACTTTAAATAAAAAGTTAGCACTAGTTATATCAAAGAATTAATATTGTTCTTAATTGATTTTTTAATGCCATATAACATCTAGAAAGAAACTTAAACCATTTAAAGTATAATAATTGATTGGTTGTTGAACTAATTCTTCAACTACAATTGTGGAAAGGTAGGGCCTAACTACTAAAAAACAAAAAAAAAACCAAACATTTTTCAATAGGCCAATGCCACATGCCATGAAGCTAAGCGTCTGTTTCAGAGAAGTATGGTAAAATAGGAATTGAGATTTTTTTTATTTAAATATTTATAAGATTTGAATTATGAAATTTAAAATTAATATTAAAATTTATTTTCAACAAGTATTATCTCACTATCTAAAATTTAAAAGTGTTTATTTTTAATAAAGTTTTAATTGTACATTCTAAAATAAATAGTCATATCTTATAAACACGATCGATTATATTTATTTAAATATGACAAAATATAATCTCAATGTTTTTAAAGTAAGATATTTATAATAAAAATTTTTATAATTTAAGAAATTTGTAAATTTTTTTTCTTAATAAAAGGAAAGAAAAAGAATTAAGAATTTAGTATATTCATCATCTATGATTAAAATAAAATAAAATTTTATGTGATGCTTATGAAAATATATATCCTATTAAATGAAAAATATTTTTACAAAAATTTTCAATTCTTATTACATAAATAACTTTTAAAAATAAATTATATATTTGTAAAATTCAAATTTTGATTTATGCTCTTCAAAAATATTATATGATATACAGTGATATTACAAGTCTTAAAAATTTTACTAATAATCTATTAAGATTGCATTAAAAGGATAATAAAAATTATATACTTTGTAGTATAAAAATTAAAAAAATTTATAAAAAAAGAGTTAATAAATGAATGAATCTCATAAAAATTGATTATGATGAGAAACTAGAAAATTGAGATCCTAATACTTTTGTTATTAAATATGAATCTTTTTTGTTTAATGGTGTTGAAGTTGGAATTAAGTTAACTAAATTTGAAGATCTGAAATCCAAATTTGCCTGTCAAGTGGATTTGACCTTCAAACTTTCTAGAATGGTATGTAATTATGTATAAAAAAATTGTTAATAAAATAAACCATTCTACTTTGGTGTTCTTTTATGGAATTATATATTAATAATACAAGAATAAACCATTCTACAATTACCACAACTTTTTCTTTAAACAACATGCCATGTATTTTCACATTTGTGTAGAATTTATCTCCACAGTTAAATTTCAGTCAAAATTTTAGATTCGAAAGTTGTTAAAATAATTATTTAATATACAATAATAATAATAATGTTGTATTTAATTTTTAATTATTTTTAAAATATTTATTTAATATACAATATTATTTTTATTTTTATCAGTCTGCAAATTAGCTGAGAAGCAAAAGTATCTCTTTGCAATTTTTTTCTAATTTTTTAAAAATATTCCTTAACAAGTTAGTAATAAAGACAAAAAAAAGACTATTTCAAGATTGACTTAGATCTTGAATAATTTTCCTTTGTTGGCCCTTTTTCTTTGTATTGATATTGACCATAATAAATATTAAAATCAAAGGCATTATTGGAATGAAATTATGAAAGTGCTTAGAAAATATGGCTGTTTAGTTTGATTTTTTATTTGAAATTTTATTTTTATTGTTAAAATTTAAAAATTAAAATAATTGTTTAATATGTAATTTTTTAAAATTCAATTTTTAAAAGATAAAAATAGATTATCAGAGTCTGTGAAAATTATATTAAAAAAATGATTTTCTTATTTTTGTAATTTATTTTTAAGAAATAATTTTTTAATTTAAAAATAAAAACTGAAAACTTAATGTAAAATTTGTACCAAACAATCTCTCAAGTATCAGATATTAATAACAACATTGTTCCAGTTTTTATTGTTATTATATTATCACCTCCTAAACTTTATTTGGTAGATGAGGTATTATCTTCTTAAAATAAAAAGAAATAACATTTTTTCTTTGAAAAAAAAAAAAAGAAAAGTAATGATTGAAATTTGTTAGAAATTTAAATTGAAACATCCAAAATGAACATCTAAATTCATGTTAGAATGAAACTTTTTTGACTGTGTTAGCTGTTAAAGGGGCAACATTTATTAGACAATGACATCAAAAAATATCTACTTATGATGCAATCAAGTCCTCTTGACACAATATTCAAAGCTAACACAACAATAATAAGATTTCAAACCCATCAATTGTCTATTACAAAGACAATAAGATAACATCATTTGAACGAAATTATGGCCCTAGGATGACTCCCAATTCTTGTGCGAAATTAACCCATTTGTGTTGTGTCAAGCCATGCTGCTAACGTGTGTCAATTTCATGCCAAACTTGACAGTCCTATAGGCACAATGCGCCAATGTTTGGATAGTCCTGTTAACCAAGCTTCAGCGGGCTAACATAACTCCCAACACCTGAAGAACTCGCCGTCCTCATCGATAACACCTACCAGTAAGCATCAATCTACTTCTCAAATTGCTAAAGAATTGGTTTTCCTTTCTAAAAGAATAACAACTCTGTCTTTGATTTTTCTTGCTATGCATAAAGGTTCTACAGTCCAAAAGTAAGTTGTTTTTAAACCATCAAAGGAACTCACTTAGACGAATCAGCCACATATTCATAAAATAGTTTCAAGAAGCTCACATGACACACCTTCAAACTTTCAAGCAGTTTCAAACAGATAGGCAACATTTTTCACTTTACTCCTAATTTTAAAGAGGCTGTCTTATTTAGAAATCAAGACAAGATGCACTTTCTTGCTACCAAGCTTCTTTTCTTTCAGATTTAGAAAGTTAATTTCAACAGTACTTTTGTCTCCCATATTGAACTTAAAAGGTTTGTGTTCTCAGTTAGCATACTTCTTCACTCGATTGGCAGCTTTTCTTAAGCTATCCTGGGCTTCCTCAAGCTCTCTTACTTACTTCTAACATAGTGATATGTTGCCTGATATTTCCTACCAATATTCTACTTAGAAACTTCAAGGAGAGTGTCAGGTAATGTCCCAAATACAAGCTCAAAGGGACTCAACTCAGTGGCTAAAATCGATTCAAGTTGCAGCAAGATGAGCATTGTCAAGCAATTCTAACTAGTTCTTCTAACTTGTTAAAATATAATGCCTTAAGCACTCCTCAAGCTGGTGACTTACTTTCTCAGTTTGCCCATCAATTTATGGGTGATGACAATGTAGATTTTCAAATTTGTACCCATCACAGTGAACAAGGTAGTCCGAAATTGATTAACACACTATGCATCCCTATCATTTACAATGTCATTTGGAATACCAAAATACTTGACCATATTGTGATAGAATAATTCAACAATTAATAAGAAACACAAAATACTTGAGAAAACATTCAACCACAATCATAATAGAAGCCATACCATTCATCTTAGGGAACCCGCTAACAAAATCCATCAAAATCAACATGTCTAAGATGGGAAAGGGTTATAACCATCCAATCTCTTTCTTCCTCCCAGTCTTATCTTATTACTATACAAGATAAGTCTTCACATGAATTTCAATATTATACTCCCATCTTTAGCTAGAAGTAGGATCAAGACAAAAGAGTAAGGATTTTTTCAATACCCGAATGTCCAACCCAATAAGGATCAAGCGTCTCTTTGAGCAATTTTCTTCTTAAGTTTCCAACAAAAGGAAGAAATAGCCTACCTCTTCTACAAGCTAGGATATCATCCTCATGTCAGTGGTGTCTTGCACTAATTTGCCATAGGTAACATTATTAACTGTTGTAGCCTCAATGTGATTAACCATGTATGCTTCAACCCATGTCATAGCATACATGACAGCAAATATCTCCTTCCAACTTAATGCATCCGCAACTTAGTTATGCTTTCCAAGCTTATACTCCCACATAACCAAAAATCTTGCTAGCAAACTTGCTTTGAGGACAACTTTTTTTGAGTTTTATAAAATGCATTGGCCACATTGATAGTAAGAACAATAAATTTTGCGTCCTCCAAATTAGCAGGTAATATATTAAAATAACTATTTATTTCTCATGGACTTAATATTTTTATTTAATAGAGTTGAGTTTTTTGCTTTTAAAGGTGATGGGGTGATTGTCTTACACTAGCACTCCTCTCATCACTATTGAGTACAAAATCGATTCAGGAGTTATGGCAGTCTTGAGTTTGTCAAATGCATCCTAATTTTTCTTAATCCACCATCACTTCTTATTCTTTTTGAACAAGTCTGTCAATGAAGTTGCTCTCTTGGAATAGCTAATAATAAATTTTTTCAATAATACTTTACGAGGCCAAAGAAGGATCAAAGTTCAAGGATTTTTATTGGAGCTGGCCACTCAAGAATTATTTGTACATTTTCTAGATCCATGCTAACTAAGTAGCCCAAAATCATGATTTTTCACGTTACAAATTTCACACTTTTGCATCTTCATTTAGAGTTGGAACTCTCACAAGTGCTCTTTTAAATCTATCAAGTGCTCTTTTTAAGGTCTGACTGTAAATTATAATATCATCCAAGCACACAACGACAAAGTCATTGTGGAACTCATATAACACAAGTTTTTTGAGTCATCTCCCTCCAAAATCTTGACTTGCAAATTACAAGTTCAACCATATAAATCGGCTTGCCTTACTCGGCCTGTCCATCAAATTTTGCACAACAGAACAGGGTTACTTATTCTTGATGGTGATTTTGTTTAATACTGGGTAATCAACACACATCAGCAAGGAACCATCCTAGTTTTTTAACTCAGTCAATTCTGAAGGGGACATTCAATATGAAAGATGTGCACTGTTTATAGATTGCTTTTTCCATGGGCACAACCTGGCAATCTATAAACAATCCTGTCAATCAAGTTTTAGGGGCTAACACTAGTCTTATAATGGAGAATATTATTTAATCTACCTGGAACTAATGTGTGCATTGTTAATGCAAGTTAAAATAAAAATAAATAAACCAAATTAATTATAACATAAATAAGATCAAACTGAAATGCTTGCTTTAACTTGATTTCTAATATGATTCATGCTATTTTTCACTTACAAAAAATAGAAAATTGATTTCATATTTTAAGGTAAAATAATTCAATAAATAATACAAAATTACTATAAAAATAATTTATTTTTAACATACATGTGTCGAGTCAAACATATACTAAAAAAAGGATCATCACAAATCCTTCAGTTAATTACCTTTCACTTGAAAATAAGTTCCTATAAATTACAAGAAATTTCTTTTCTCAAATATATCGAATAATTGGATATCAAGGGAATGCATATATTGGATATTTATATAATATAATTAATATCTATGATATAACTATTATGTAATATCATAATTCAATTGAGATATATTGTATATTTTTAATATTGTTCATTAAATATAAATGGAGATACACGTTTGTAATAAAAAAAAATTGAATAAAAACACCACATTAAGTGATATTGCAATTAGATGGTCGAATAAGAATTTACAAGTGAAAAAATATAATAATTTATAATTAAGTAAATGTCATTTAATTGAAACAATTGGTCTCTCCAAGAATCAAATGCCATTCATATTCCCACAAAGACCACCTATTAATGCAATAATGGAAATGCTAAGCAATTTCTTCGTAACAAAAACAACAAAAGCATACTTGAAATAGATTACAAAAAAAGGGACATCATAAATCCGCACCCCAAATAGCCTGATGGACTGCCTGAACTGTTAAAAATGGGGCTTCTCTAAGTTCATGCCCTGATGACTACACACAATAAAAATGGAATCCTATCCCAAATCAATGCAACCAAGTACCAGCAATTGCCCTCACTACCCACCATCACTAATACCTGCTCAAAATAAATAGCCATAAATATCTCCAGAACTTAAAAATATCATAGTTTAGCCCAACAACTATGACTCTTCAAGATCGTAATGCCAAACACGTTCATAATATCTAACACACTCCATAATAGATTTTTAGAACATACTGCTCTCAAGTTTATCAAAACTTCTATATTAAATTTTCATCTCCTAAAGTAAAACAAACCCTTACATCAAATATAAGGAAAAACATTATGATAACTCGCTTTAACTAAATAATAACGAATGATCAAGAAATAATAACATTACAAGAAAAACAATCACATGTCATTCCAAAAACTTTGAGGTAAGGTATGCTGAGTAATATTCACAAATTTGTTAGAGCGAAGAAACATTACAAAAGAGTTGATATAATAAACAAGTTTTGATATAATAAACAAGTTACTTCCGCACCTTGTACAATTTTTTTTTTTTTTTTACCAAATTCAGTTCAAAATGACTTCTTCATGTTTTATAACCCTTCCGTTACACTCAGACATGTGCTTTCATGTGGTAAAAGTGTTGAAGTTGCATGTTGGATATTGCCTGCATCTTAAAGAGCTATGGCTGAAAATCATAATTTTAAGTCAAATTGAGAGAAAAGGTAGAGAGGAATGAGGTGCTTACTCGCAGAGTTGGTTGCATCACATTTTTAGCCACTTTGGCTTAATAGATTTTTTCTCAGCAGGTCTGGACTCTGGAGAAACAGGGGAAGGAGCTGCTGTTATTGGTTCTGGTGCAGACTGAGCAGGCTCAGGCTGTGCTGGTTCAGAAATCACATTCAAACCTTTCAGAGACATAATCTCTTCTCGGAGGAAGGGACCAGAATTAAGAGAAGCAGTGTCACCTCCTGAATATTGCATAAGAATCAATATTAGCAATTTTATCATGAACATGATATTGATTCAGACGAAAAGAAAAGGTATTCCACAATAAACATATTGTAAATGTTGAATGAAATCCTGGGATATTTTCCACTTGGGGTGATGTTCTCACAGCAGAAAGAGAACAGGGAAAAAAAACAAACAAAACAGCAGTAACACAATTTATTCAAGTTACCTACAGTAACATGAGAAATGCCAATTTCAAATGTAACTCTTGCCTTTGAAAAAAAACAACTCAAGTAGTATGCGATATCAAAGGAAATGACTTCTAAACATAGCTTTGACCCTGTATTTGATGAAATTGATTGAAACAAAGTAACAAACTACTGTATTCAGATTACAGTATATTTTAAAAGTAATGTCCACAATATTTCATTTATAACTTTTTTAGAAGGTTCTTGTAACTACGATAATGACTATCAACCCACAAAGACAAAAACGTCTATCATATCTATTTTGCTTCTCTTTTCTTTTCTTTTTTTTTTTTTTTTCAGGGATCAAGGTGGTCATTGGATTTTGGGCAAGGCTAAGAATCAAAGATCACATCAATTAGTTCTGCAACTTTTAATGAGATATCCATAAGCAAAGAGATTGAGATTAACAAACAGAATACTATCTGCAAACACATGTACAGTATTGATGTTGTCATTCACACCTGGACTATAATATCTGTCACTAGCATTGCCCTGGTTTTGTCACCAAAATTAAATGCTAAAATGTCTAAAGTCAACGGGAAATGAGAATGAATTAAAGGAAAGTTTCTACATCTGATTACAAACAGATATGAGTTGAACTTCAAACTTTGAATTTGTAACATGAACATTAGAAGCCTTTGGCATCAACACATACTGAAACTGTCATAAGGAACTCTAACTACTTTTCACAAGTTGCACATGTAACCAACCTGCACCCATTACCTAGATAGAACATCTGAAACCCACTTCTCTATTATAATAAAAGCTACAAGTGAACACAGGATTTAAATAGGTTTAAGCATATACTGCATATCAATTATTACATTAGAGGAAGCATCACAGTTTCTCTACAGATAAATAATTGGATTCAGTACATGTTTGTAGGATATTTATTGAGAACTAAACCATACATGTCTAGAAACAGAATGACCTTTTTGCTTGTGAAGCACATTACCTCACACTATAAACACATTAATTCCAAAAGTTATGCTAATAAAAAGCTAACAAAAATGACAAATGTTACAGACCAATCCGTGGTAACAACTGCTCAAATCCTCAGCCTATCACCAACAACAGAATAAAAGGCAGACACAATATTGAGAATCGGCGAATACAATGATTAGGTTAAGAAAACAAAATCTCAACACGCACAAGAATTCAGGCCCCATATTAGCAATTTTAAGCATCCAAAACATGAACTAACCTTGTGATAGATCATATGAAAAATATACAATTGCACCAGGAATAAAGCCAGCTGAGTAAAAATCCTGTGACAAGTCTTTTATTTGCTTTTTTGGAGGAGTGGTATCTGTAACGCAAGCATATGCTTCACTTTAATGCTTCAGTTTAAGAAATCCTTCACATTAGTATAAAAAAAAATATAAACGAATCAACTTCATGCAGTACCAAAAAAAATATACATAAACAAATCATATTTCACACATGAATGAATAAAATTTTGGCTTGCTCTTGCATACATAAATAGAATGGTACTTCTGGTTGAGCAACCACTTTCATGAGAAAATCAAATAAGCTCTGGATCTTTTCTGATGGAAGAAAAACTACCTCCAATGTATGATTATCGGGAAACCGAACTCTAATTACAGCCTGAATACAGGAACAAATTATTACACCAGCCAGAGATCTGGTATGCACAATGTATGAAACACTAATATACAGTTAACAAAGAGTTTAGCTTTAAGGAATGGAACCAAAAAATTCACAAAAAGGATCCAGTGAGGACCTTTGTTATTTTTGACCGACGAGCTGCTTCTTCTGCCTCTCGAATTTTTCTGGTCTTCAAATATTTATCTGTTCTTAATTCCATAGAAAATAAACACACACATATATGGACAAGACTGTTCCTCAAATTGGATTCTATTTGACTTATCCAAAAATATTTGCAACAAAATAAAAGTCTTGTATATCAATGAAAACAAGGACCATCTTTACAAACTGTGGAAAGAGTGTCCCTAAAGGACAGCCAGGAGGTTTGGTTCCTCCCACCCCCTGTCTCTATCATTTACATTATATGGACATCTTAAGCATTACCTTCCTTCCTAGTTGCCATCATTCGATAATAGTCCTCTGCTGTGAACTCATAGAAGTCATCTGACTCATCTGCTGAAAATTAAAAAAAAATAACACATCAAGAAATGGTAAATTACTAAACTAGATTAGTCTAGGTTCACACTTTGGTCTTGATAAGGTCACAAGGGATGAAGTCATTCATACCATCATTGGTCCATTGATTTGTTGATGGAGGGAGCCCTGATGTTTCAAAAACACAGAGATCTCGCCCAAACTTCTCCTTGATAGCTGCAAGCTTGGCCTAGTATGACCAAACAAAAAAAATCAACAATCAAGTGGTATGATATTAGAGAAGCAGGGTACAGGAAACTCAAAAGTGATAGGTACAACATGACAACTATATGAAAATGGCAAACAATAGTAAGAACATAAGAAAATCCACAATGAGTTAACTGATTTTGTTTACAAAGCTCCTCAAAGAACTTCAATATCAACCCACAAAGAGACAATAATGTCATCCTCCGAACATTTAATTCTATCAGCATTTCACTTGCGCACTTTCATTTGCTAACTTGGCATAATCGCTCATTTGAGGCTTTGGCTAACTATTCAGTTCATTTTGCTCAAAAAAATCACAAAGCTTTTCATCAAATCACCATTTTCAGCTGTGCTATAGTTACTAATTACTACAAAAGCAGATAGGCTTATTTCTATAAATAAGGAAAATTCAACAGTTTAGTGGAAACCATAATAAAGTTAGAAACAGAACATTCAAGTGCCCATAAGATAACGAAGAATGTGAAGGAAACAAAAGCCCTAAACCCATATGTCTCCAACCTTCAAAAGATTTTCTGTGTCTAATTAATTTCTCATGATAAATTAGCGCGAAAGAAACATACTTTTTGCAGTAAACATCCAACGAAACACAAAATCTACACAGCGCTTAAATCTATATAAGAAGAAACAGAAGCAGCAGATAAGACTCACGATCAAAACTTTAATTGATCATCCAAGACATTATGAGCGCGAACTTAACTAGCAACTTAAAGAAATATCATCTCCATATAATGGGATCTTTATAAATCCTAAAGGCATTAACTTTTTGCAACTGACACGTGATTTCAGTGCACAACACAATGAACTCAATCTCCATTGATATATTATTTTAACAGTCTACCACTAAGTTACGATCCCAATCTCGTACAAAAAACGATTTTCAAGACTGAAGCAAACAGAACAAATCAATACAGGAAACAACATTCCCAAAGCAAGAATCCACCAAGACATCATACCAATCATACACGAAGACTACAATTTAAAAAAAAAAAAAAACCAGATCAACTCACACATGAAAATGAAATAAAACAAAGAAAGATTGATGAATCAAGAAAAACAAGAAAAAGGAAGTTGATAAAAAGCGGAAAGTAAAGAAAAACCTTAGCAGCTTCAGCTTCCATGATATCAATGGTTGTGAGTCTCCTTCGCTTCAGAGTCAGAGGTGACAAACCATCAACAAACATCAGAGAAGAAAGGCAAGGAGAAATAGAAATAATATTGAGTGTATATATACGGATATATTATATATGTGTGCGTGTCTTCTCGTCTCTTCGATTTCTATCCTTCTTGCGTTGGACGGTGGAGTGGATTCGATATTCCATTCCTTATTTAAAAGTCTGCGGTTGCACGTGTTGATCGCACGTACGAGTGAAGTCGTTTATGGACTCGTTGGCTGTACGGTGCCACTTGAAGCCTGGTCTGCTGAGAGAGACAAGAGATTTGGACTTTGGACCGTAAGTGGGCTTTTAAACCCAATATTGATCCAGAATTTCTTTTTTATTTTTCATTTTTCAATTCGTATATTCTGAATCTATATTCATATTGCATCATAAATTTGATTTCAAAAACAATACATATGCAATTAAAAATCAATATATATATACAGTTCAATATCAATATATATCCAATGATCAATGTATATGCAGTTCAATATAATAGATATTCAGTTAAAAATCAAATATACATGCAGTTCAATATCAATATGCATTAATGTTGATTCATGAAACAACATGAATACGAATCTATAATATAATTTGTGCCCATTTCCTCTAATATTAGTTTTTAAAAAAAATGCAAGTTATAAGCTTCTAATAAAAATCAAGGCAGTATTTTTTTTATTGATCTTTCAAAATAAATGGATTGCACCTAATAATTTACTATATATATTTTAAACAAATAAATTTATTTAAATAATAATTAAATAATTTTTAAAATATTATACAAATAAAATAATTATATAATATAAATATTTTTCATAAAATTTAATTTAAAAATAAAAATATCATTTATTGAAAGTTAAAAAAATGTTATATAAGATAGTCTTAATAAAAGAAGATCTAAAAAGTTTTTTCTTTATTTAATAAATTAAATACACAATAAATCAAAAATAAATGATAATATTAAAAATCTAAATCTTAAAATATACCACGTGGCAAAATTAAATATGTAAAAATTAAAAATTGATAATGTGTCAAGTAAAAACACTTAGGCCTTACGAAAAAAGAACTTGTGAAGAAAAAACCAAACTCCGAAGGTTGTGATTATGAGTTCTTCCAACTTATATATAGCTCATAAAGGTTCTAATTTTTGGATGTGGGATAATGAACATTTATTTTATCCTAACACATAGGACTAACAGAGAGAAGAGCAATTATGATAAGATATCATTATAATCTATTGGGTCACTATAAATAGTTGGAGAAGAATTGGAAGCTATTTCATTATAAGAAACATTTTGAACATCACTTCGAACAATCAAGTCAATCTGAGTTAGAAACTTTCTCAACCTAGTTTGAGAATAGTTTTACTAACTATTTTATCGATAATCACTTTTATAAATAGTACTTGCTGACACATATAACTTGATAGAGTCTGCCTATACACATATTTATATAGTTTTCAATATCTAAATTATCTTTTTAAAACTACTAAATATGAGCTATTCAATCAAAATTTTCACTAATGGCTTATCAACTTTCAATTTATATCTCGTCCCAAAACAATTATGACTACTGAATCTTATTGGAATCAACAGAATATCAAGCTTTCTTAGACAAATAGATTCGCAACCACGATTTGTAATACTGCTGGCATAGTACTGAAAAATGAATCTCACAAAGTTTTGGCAACTCGAATTCGATTCCACCATATATATTGTTAGTTATAATGATTGCATGTGTCTTCATGATGTTCAAAAATCAAAGGCGAAACTAGGCAGAGGGGTGGGCCTATAACTCTCCAAACCTGTCCTTTTTATCCATTATGTTTATAATATAAAAAAAATTGTTTGGTTAATCTCGTAATTAAGTAATTACTGTCTCTTATTACGTATATGTCAAAATATTTTAACTTAAAATTTAATGATATGTTAAATAAAAAAAACATACATTTTCTTTTTGATTTGGTGATATATATATATAATTTTTTTTCACTGCTAAAAAATAAAATCATTTTTTAGAAGTAAAATCATTGTACAAATATTTACACAAATATTTTATTTCCCTCTAAAATTATACAAGTAAATAGATGGTTAGAAAGAAATAAAAAACCACCTTTTTTAGGAATATATACTAAAAAAAGTTAATGTGAAAGATAATAATTATTTTGGAAAAAAGCATGAAATATTATGATGTAGGTAAATAAATTCTTCATTATGACATTCAACCAAAAAAAAACATTATTGATTTGTGTATTACGAGAACTGTAGTATAAAAATTTTATAAAATTATCGATTCAAAAATTTATATTTTTGTATTATATTATATTTAATATACGATCATTTTTAAATGAATAATTCTTAAAAAATTAATCTAACTTTTAGTTATCAAAACAATATATTTCACTCAATATGACTCGTATAATGTTTTATCTATGCTTCAACAGTGTTACATACGACATGTATCACTTTAGATTGGATTCTATATCTCGATCTATTTCTAGTATAAATCTTAATCACATGAAGATAAAAACAAAGTGTAAACAATTTTGGATGTTTTCTCTTACTTTCAATATATCCCCAAATCAAATATGTAGTATTATATGATAGATATATGGAGACGTAGAAATGTTTCCTTTAATCGAATGCGATATGAGAGCAGATGATCCTCTAATCTAATAGCTAAGAAGTGACGCTCCGAAATCAAAAGATTCCGGATTCAAACCTTATTATTGACGAGTGAGTTTCTTTTCACGGGATTTATCCAGAATTATACCCATTTCTCCGCTAACCACACTAACCCCTATTAAGACTGAGTTATTACTTCTATGGATCTGTGTCCTGTGCAAACAAAGAACGACACTCGTTGGCTAGCTGGTTTTGCAAAATAACTATTGGAAAAGCAAAAGCAACAACAATAATTAATTAGACTATTAATAGACCCAAATTATTCAACAAAAAAAAAAAAGGAGAAAGAGAATTAAAGAAGAGACTTATTACTAATTATGTAGTTATTCAATGAAAATATAATTTGTTATGTAGTATATAAAGTCTACTTCTATAATATGGCTAGAATAAGTTGTTTGTATTAAAATTCTCATATGAAAATTAATTTATTGATAATGCATGTCTCATAACGTATAAAATTAAAATAAACTAAAATTTTGATAATTTTTTTAAATGCTGATATTTATAGAATTTATTTACAAATAAAATTATATATTTGATATGCTACATAATAAAATTAAAATTCATTTAAATGAAATAAATTTTATATTTAGTTTAAGTATAAAATTCAATGAAATATTTTATTTTTTATAAAATATCTTTGTATTATTTTAAAATTTGTACAGATGTAAAAAAAAGAGTAGAGCGAGAAAAAAAGGTGGAGGGAGACAGAAGGAGAAAAAGAAAAGACAAAACAGTTTAATTAAAGATATATATATATATATATATATATATATATATATATTAAGTATTGAAAACGAGGGATTATATTGATGAAAATCAAATTCGATGTTCACTAATAGATAATTTTACTTTATCGCTGGATAAAACACCAGTCTATTTTTTTTATATATTTCATTTGAAAATTTTATCAAATTTGATATAATTTTATTTAATTATAATCAATTTCAAGAATTTAATGGTAAAATTTTAAATAAATTTTTATTTATACTAAACACATAAAATATGAATTTACAAATAAATTTCACAAAAAATATAGAATTTATTTATACCAAAAATATTGTAAATTTCATTTCATCTCTTAAAATCAATTAATTTCTAATATTTAGTACAACATTATATATTAAATTCAAAAAATAGATAGACTACACATGTTATGACTGAAATTACTACTCCACACTCTTCATTTTTTTCTAGTCTTCAAAAATCTAAAATTTTTAAATTGTCCTTATATCATTAACAAAATCGAAAACAAAAAGCAAGTAAATTCAATATCCAATTTAATTCATTATTACCATCCTCACTTAAATATAACAAGCAATAAAAACAAAGTTTAAATCAAGAGACAAACTTATGTAATCTATTTAATGAAATTTACCTTCTATGAAAAAAATATGAAGCTATATCAAGCATATACGAGAGTTATGCAAAGATGAAAATGAAGTTTGTGAGAGTAATGAAATGGTGAAATAAAATATAAATAAAGTTAATTAATTATTTGATAATTTATAATTAAATTGATAATTAGTCGCAAATTCGCGTATTACGCAAGATGATTATATAATAATAAATTTAATATTTATTTTATAATGATTAATTATTATTTTATCAAATAAATAAAATAATAAAATATATTTATGAAAATTAATAATTTTATATGAAGATAATTATAATAAAATATTGTTTACAATTCATACATTTAATCTTATATAATGCAATTTCAATAAAAAATTTATTAAATTTAAATGAAGTAAATTTTTAATAATCAATTAAATAAATAATATAAGTATTTCATAAGCAAAAATAATATATATATATATATATATATATATATATATATATATATATATATATATATATATATATATGTATGTATGTGAGATAATTGTAACAAATAATTTTCTATTGATTCAAATTTTCAATATCATATAACATAGTTTTAAGAAAAAATTTATTAAACTTGACGAAATAAATCTTGATATTCTATTATATTGCCACTAGTTTTTATATACTAAGAATTTTGAACAATAAATGAAAGTTGTTTTTATTTTAGTTTTCTATTTAAATAAAATTTTGCTTTTTAGATTTTTTAATTTTCTACTTAAAAATTGTTTAAAATTTTTATTTTTTGGATTTTTTTAGTTTTCTGTTCAAATTTTATTTTATATGATTTTAGCTTATTGTTTATAAATTTTACTATTTAAATTTTTAATTTCACATTTAGAACATTTTTTTTATATGGTAATCAATTTTTCTAATTTCTTATTTTAAAATTCCTAATATGATAATTTTCTATAATATAACATAAAATAATGACATATGATAATAATATATTCTATTATTTGACAACTGACAAACAATTATTTAAAACTAATTTTGAGACTAAAATTAAAAATATATATTAATTAACTCATGCATTGTGCAAATGAAATTAGAAATATTTTATAAAATTCTTAATTAAAATTTTTTATTTTATAAAATTTAAATTATTTTTAATTTTTTATCATGTAATTTAAGGAAATAAATATTTTTAGTACTTTTTAGCCATTTTATTTTATTATACGTATTTTATTTATTTTATATATCTTCTTTTTAATTAGCTATTTTGTAGTTTGTTCTATTAAATAGTGTAATATGACAGTAGTATATAACTCACAATCATTTACTTGCTAAAATATTAATTTAATAAATAATAAACATTCGATATAAATTATTTATGAGATTAAAATAAATTATATATATTAATTTATTGAGTGGAGAATAATAAATAATGATACAAATTATAAAATAACTCAAAAATAAGATTAATTAAATAGCTTCTAATTATATACTAGTCTTTAATTTTTTCTAACCTAAATATGATGCAGTTAGGTGCTTGCTATGTAGTCTATAAAATCGATATTTTAAATCTTAATATTTTATATCATTTTTAAACATGATTTCTTTTTACTCATGACCATCCACTGTTTACTTATTTTTATTAAAATTATTATTTATTAAAGATTATTTAATTTTTAAGCTCACCTGATAAAGATAATATAGATACTTATTTAACCTTCTTTGGAGTTTAAAAATTAAAGAAAAATGCATACAATAAAATATCAAAATGAAATACATGAATTTAAAATAAATTAAAAATCTAAATGAATTATAATTTTTGAGTTCTGAAAAGAAATAAAATTATTATATGATTTTCATGAGATGAGATTAAAAATTAAATGATTTTTTAAAAATAATAAACAAATATTTTTAAACATTTATAAGTGAAAAACTGAGTTCATATATAGAATTAATTTTAAATATTTTTTGTATATAACAAATTGAACTTTGAGGTGAGATGCTAAGATTTGAATGTTTAATTTTCTATTACTTGAGAATATTATGTTTGATATAAATAAATTCTATATTTGTATGAATTTATTTATAAATTCACATTTTATGTACTTAGTATAAATGATTTATTTAAAAATCTATTTTGTTAAATCCTTGAAATTAGTTATAACAAAATTAATCTAAATTCTATTAAATTTGATAGAATTTACAAATAAATTATAAAATTATAAAATTTTTCATTTTAATAAAAAAACTGTTAGAAATATTTTTTCACTTTACTTTTTTTTTTTTTTTAATTTCTTCTTTCTATCTCTACTCCCCTCCTTTTTGTTTGTATTTTTATATTTGTAAAATTTGAAAAATATAATAATATTTTTATAAAGTAAAATATTTTATCAAATTCTATATTCAAACTAAATATAAAATATATTTTAATTGAAAAATATATTTTTATTTTATGGTATATCAAATATAAAAATTTATTTACAAATGAAATCTATAAAAAATTTATTTATAAATAAAATAAACTTTAAATTAAAATAAAATAAAATATTATATTATTTAAAGTAAAAATAAATTGCTAAAATATGTATAAAAATAAAATGAAAAAAGAAAATTGTACTTTTTTTTGGATAGAAGAAATTTGAAGTTAATAGTCAAATGTAAGGCTGTGCATTCGGTTGGTTCGGTTCAAATTGAACTGAAATTTTAAAAATTAAATATGTCGAATTTAATTTAATTTAAAATCGAACTGATCGAAATTTAAGAAAAAATCAAAGTAAATCGATTCGATTAAAATCGATTTGATTTTTGGTTTTGGACTTTCAATGGCTGTAATTGTGATAAATTAATTTAAACTTTTTTATTTTATATAGGACAATTTACTTTTAGTTTTTTAAACTCAAATTAAAAGACAAATTAAAAAAACTTATAAATCAGTTTATTCAGTTTTCTCAATTCTAAACCAAATTGAAATTGAAAATCAAAATTTTCTATTTTCTAAACCGAATTGAATTAAATTTATTTTAAAACCGAATCAAATAGATCTAATTTACTCAATTCGGTTCGATTTTTTGATTTTGTCTTGATTTTGCTCTCCCATATCAAATGAACGAAATAAAAAAAGAAATGAATATAAAAAGAAATGGAGTTGTAACGTGATAGAGTAGACCTTGAAGCATCAAATTAAATTATTCTGCTAACCAGATGAAGACACCTAACGATTTGATCTTAGCCGGCAACAGATCGACCGGCGAACGTTAGCCTTTCCAAAACATTCGTCGCAACGTGACCTTTTATGCAATTTTTTAAAAATCGGGACTGTTTATTAAATCCATCAATTCATCATTTTTAATCAATTCTATTACTCTAATTTAATAATATATTTGTTTTTTATTAAAAATATAAATAATATGTTAAAAAAATAAAATTTAATATAATAAAATATTTTAATATTTAAATTTTAAAAACAAAAAGTACAAATATAAAAATTTTACAAAATAATAAAATTTTATTTTATTTTAATTTATTAATTTGATTTATTTTAATTAATTTTTATTGGTCTTGATTTTAATCTGTAATCAAACTAAATTATTGATCACTTTTTAATTAAATCAATTTGAATAATTAATTTGACCCGTATAATTATGAAAATATTATTTTTATGACCCTTATGATCACATATTTTTCAAATGCTATTTTTAAATTATTTATTTATTTTAAAATTATTTAATTTATGAATTCATCTCTAGAAATGTTATAGCTAAATTTTAACTTTTTGAAATTTAAAATAAAAAATTGCTTAAAATAAAATATAATAATCTCAAGATAAAATATAGAAATTTATAATTAATACTCCATTTATTTAATAAAAAATAACTTATTTCTAAAAAATATTTTGTGAAAAAATATTTTTCTGAAAATAATTTTTATTTTCTATTTATTTGGTTGAATATGAAAAATATAAGAAAATTATTTTATGATGTTTGACGTGTTTTAAATATATTAATTTTACTTTCATAAAATAAGACTATTAAAATTTTATATTTTTAATTTTTAATACAAAAAGTATAAAAATAGTAAAGTTGAAAATTTTTTCAATAATTGCCAATAATTAGTGTTAACACCGGCCATCAATGGTGGTAAAAAATTATCAGAGGTGATTACCGGTATATATATATATATATATATATATATATATATATATATATATATATATATATATATATATATATAAATATAAAATATAA
>CATIWR010384347.1:0-18633 GCA_949677035.1 Omphalea diandra
GTAAGCATAAAGACATGAATCATGCAACACAAAGAATAACAATATGCAATCCAAAACACTTAGGGACTTAAGTGTCCTAATGCTAAATCATCATAAAAATGGTCCTAAGGTCGATGAACCCTCTCTTGTTGCTTCAAAAGAGCTAGGCATCCACATACATTACTAACCAGCAAGAAGGTTAACATGTAACTCAAAAAGAAGGGAATAAAGGCCAAAGCATGACAATAATATTCTTGAAAATAATCATAAACATAATGAGACTCTAGAGGTCTTAGGAATCCTTAGTTCATCATTTGGTCATTGTTAAATCTTATACAAACAAAAATGTAAGACATTTACCAATAAAAATGTTAAATAACATAGAACATTAGCACAAAACAAACTTTCAAAATCATTTAAAAATTGATTAAAATTCCATTTTGAAATGAATAGGGGTTCTAGGCCATTAGGCTCTATCTTATTATGCCAATGGAATCATAAAAATTTACTTTGAAAAGAAGAAATCTGAGTGAAGGAATAAAGATTTCTATAATATTGTCCCTAAGAAGCTAGACTATACAACCCATTATAAAGACTGTATAGCCTAAAAGGTTAGTTGTACAGCCAACATGAAAGTTCTATAGCCCTAAATTTTTGGGGTTTCAAAACAAAGGAAACGAAAAAGGAAAGAGAGGAAAAAGGGGAATGGGGGATTCTTTGGATGCCTTTATATATTCCTTGCCCTTAGAGGCTTACTAGATAATTTATATCGTCCTAAATGCTTAGGGAATGCACAATAGTATAAAGATTAAGCCTTGTTCTACTTTAAGAATGGAAGGAATGGATAAGGGTTTTAGTTTTTTCTATTTTAAAGGTTGAATATGGAGAAATTTTGGCAGAATAACACTTTGGTTTTTAAGCCTTTTCGTCCTCTTCAAATGGGGAGGTATTATAGATGATGGATGGGTGCACTATAGCCAAAAAAATATTATGGTTGTAGGAAATTCATATCCAATCAGAAAGAAAGAGAAGGATTTCGTAGAATTAGGGTTTACACATGGGATGTATAGCTAAGGTTGGGTTGTACATCCATCTTTCAGGGTTGTATAACCTTAAGGTTAAAAGAGGGTTCAATTCTAGAAGGTTCATCTGTTAGTGTTTAAAGTAGGGTTGCACAACCAAGTAGTGAGCTATACAACCTTGATTTTTGGGTTGTACCTTTCCTTAATGGGCTTACATCACATTAATCCTAGTTGGCAGTTTAGGTTTTAAACTTGGGCTTTGTGGGGCGCTTAGTTTTAGGCTTTTCTAAGGTGTCCTAAGGCCTTGCTTCTTTTCCTTTGGTAATTTTCCCTTACACTTTAGGAAATTTATTCAGTGATTTTCATCATTAGGGTTGCATCTTGAAGTCCCCAAAGTCTGATGCTTGTAGTTTACTACCTACATTGTTAGGCTTGAAAAATATCATTTGAGAAATCACTGTTGGACAAGGCACAACAAAGCATTAGTTGTACACTTGAATGCTAGATAAAAGATATGAAAGGATATAACTTCCTTAGCAGCTCCTTGAGTAAGTGCTAAGGCTCTTAGCAATCTTTTAACAAGTACTAAGCTTAAACATCTTCTCTAGTAGCCCTCGAGCAAGTACTAGTATTTTTTCTTAGCGGCCCTCAAGTAGGTATTAAGTGGTTCTCACCATTTCTCAACATCTTTATAGTAGGTACTAAGGAAGTTCCATCAGCTTTCTAGTAAGTACCAGTTATTGTTGTATCTTTTAGTAGCTCTCTAGCAAGTACTGAGGAAGTTCTGGCAGCTTTCTAGCATTTACTAAGTGTCATTGTACCTTTTAGCATCTCAAATACTGAGTAAGTTCTAACAACTTTTCTAGTAGGTACCAAATGTTATTATATCTTTCAACAGCTCTTTAGCAGGTACTAAGGAAGTTCTAATGGCTTTGTAATAGGTGCTAGGCATTGTGTGTGTCTTATATGCTTATGATAGTCTTCTTATAGTTACTAATGTTTTTAAATCTTATACAAGTGCCTTAGCCATTCTAAGTAGTGGTTTTGATTCAAGGATGCCTTTTATGGTTGATCTTAGGTCATTTCTATTCTCTTAGCATGTCAAAGATGACTTGCTACTCTTAGAGCCCTTCTGTCTATCTTAGGGGGATTTATTTTTGTCTTACAATAGTGGACTTGAGCCTATATGTTGTAAAAATTGCTCTCATAGCTTCAAATATTTTTGCAGCTGCAAATCTCTTCTCGAATGTTTTATTAGGGCTTCAAAGGAAGTCAAGTTTCCAGGTGGAGGGTATTTTGATAATTCGATTGACAACTTGAAAGGTTAATATTGTCCTCTTAAGCTTTTGACAGAAGCAAGGGTATTTTGGTAACTTAATTGGTGATTTGGACCTTGAGAGTGTTTGAAGCTAGTTTCATAATTTTGTCGGCTATCTGGAATGCCAACCTAGCCTTTTAGGGTTTTGATAGGAACATAGATATTTTGGTCAACTTGTTTGGTAAATTGAATAGTTGTATCAACCTCTTAGGCCTTAGTGGAGCTACTTTTTCAAAAATCAGGCTTAAGGAGCCATTTTTTAAAAATTGGGTTTAAAGGCCATTTCTAAGAAATTAGGCTTAAAGGCAGTTTTAAAATTTGGGCTTAAGAAAGTTAGGAAGAAGACTAGGTTTGAATTTGAAGGGCCTAATTTGGGCCTGCTAGCTTCCAATGGTCTGTACAGACCAGGGATAGTCTATGCAAATCATTTGATGAAAAGATTTTAAAAACATGGAGCTCGGTTTGTATAACCTAGCTTGCATAGTACAAACCAAGCCCACTATAAAAACCCTTTTGATAGCAACCCATTCATTTGCCTCACTCTCTTCTCTCTCTCTCTCTCTCTCTCTCTCTCTCTTCTTTCTCTCATCAAAGCTTTTCAGACTTAGCTCTTTAGGTTTCCTTTACTTTCGAAGGGCTATAACATGGTTGAATACCTCAATGATAATATGTTTGACATATAGAAGGAATTTTTCAATAAGGATACTGCTACATGGGAGCTTTGGGGCAGATGTGATCTTAATGGGTCTTCGAGAGGGTCTCAATAGCGAATGTGACCATGATTTCGGTTGGCTTCCCCCTCAGATGACATAATGTTAGTCTACAATCTGTACCATCACCTTATAAGAGTGGTAAGGATTCTTTCTCATTTCTCTCTTGCTATTATTTTTATATTTTCCTCAATACTATAGTTTCTAGGTACTATCTCAAAATTCCCCTTTTTGCTTATAAACATTAGATTAGCTTTCAAAATATTTAGAGATAGATTTAAGAGACTCACCTTTTATTTCCTTTTTCAGAGATAGATTATAAGCACTATCTCGAAATTCCCCTTTTTGCCTATGTTCATATGCAGTAAGATTAGCTTTTAGAATTGCCCATAATACCACCCACCTCTGACTTCTCATTCTTTTATGCAGCCTCTTCTTCAACTTCTCCAATTTAGTTCATGAAGAAGTAGATAATGGCATATACATATCCTTTTATTCAAGCTTAAATTATTTACTATGGTACCCAAGTCCTCTTCAAGTTGTTTAAGTATGAATGGCAAGAAACTCTAACATGACCATGGAATTCTTCCCTAACCCTTAGCCTGGCAGAAAGTTTATGCTCTTCATAATTCCCATCACCTTTGGATTAAGCCATTTGTTTGTAAGCCAATGACTTGAAAACCTCTAAGATGCAAAACAACCATGTTCAGTGTTCTTGTTCTTCATAATTCTCATCACCTTTGGATCAACCTATTTGTCTATGACCACAGTGACTTAAAAACCTTTTAGATGTGAAAAATCATGCTTAATGCCAATACAATTTCCCTGACCTCTGCATAGATTGTCATTATCTCCTCTTTATGAGGAATTTTAACCTTTTGATCTATTATAGAAGGCACACCACCCAATGGATGATACTAGAGTCTATCTAGTAGTAATGAAAATGTAACAAGAATATCTAAGACTGTAAATTTTTCCATTGTCCTTATAATCCCAATCTTTACCATAGTCTTTAACGCATTTGATGCTAGCCTTCTATTATCATCATACGCTTGGATCATGTTATCTAACACCTCTAAGTCTTTCTCTAACAATCTGAACTTGTGCAATAGCTTAAAAAGGGTAGATGTTAAATATGGATCCATCATCAACCATCACACATAAAGTGATCTTCCGTTTCACCTCAGCTAGATTATGATCATTTCCTTCTAGTGGTAAGTCTTCATCTAAAACTGTGACCTTTCCCTTATGGGTAACCAAAGCAATAACATCTTTTGGAGTGGCTTCACTAGAAATGATCATGTTGCACACAAATTCCACCATAGAATTTTTATGCTCTTGATAAGTAATGAGCAATTTCAACATACTGGTCTAAGCAGGCAACTTCTTCAATTGTTTTACAATAGGGCTATCATCCTTCTTTTCTTTCACAACTAGCTCATCTAACATCTTTTTGACTCTGGGTTCCTTAGGAGCTTCTCTATCAGGGTAATGTTTCCTACTTCGAGTTACATGTTCTCCTATTTTTCCTCCTTCTCTCTATTGCTATATTCCCATATCTTGATCATTTTATTCCTACTCACCTCTTTTGTTTCTACATTTAAACTCTCTCATGGGTTGATAATGTAAATCATGAATACAAAATTCTTTAGTACATCTTCAAAAGTAGCCATAATAGCCTCTTCAAGTATCCTAAAATCTATCATGAAGTCTTTTGGTTAAGAGGTGAGACATAATGATAGTTCAAGAGAAGATTTCTTATTGTAACGACCATGTTTATTTACGAATCACGACATCCATGTTCGAAAATACATATGCATAAAGGTGTTTTTCATCATACATACACAATCCAACATGTATTTAATGTACATATATGTTAACTAATGATAAAGGCTAGTGACCATAAATTAGTTCCTATATAGATGTATGAACATCACACAAGGAGAGAGAGTTGGAATTCAGCTGATGACCTGTGGTTCATGAGTCTCTAACCAAAACTTTATGCACCAAGGTATCTAAACCCTATGCTTAAGTATCTAAAAAATATAATTACGATTTAGTGAGTCGTGACTCAATGAATAAAAAAAATAATCATATTCTTTTGGCACAACCAACAATCAAATATCACCAGGATACATTACAAGTATAACAATTGACTATGCAAGTACAGCTGTAACAGATTGATTTTTGTTATGACCTTGCAAGGCAAACACTGCTACCGAGAAGTCATGTGATTAAAGTGACATTTGATTTTGCTGGCCAGCATATAACAAGTGAATCATTTGATCAACAACATGTGCCAATGGGACATATTGGTCCATCTTCCACGTGATTTGCAAGTGTTTGACAAGCCGATCACAACGTCCTTTTAGTTTCATATGCAAGTGTTCATAACAATAGTATACCCAGTAATCATTAAGAGCATATAATTCTCACTTGACTTGTATTCACATGTAAAATGTAACAATTCAATCACACATACATGTAATAGAACATAATCATATCAGAAAATTATCACACATACACATTAAAATCTAATTACGATTTTTACTCACCTTTTGATGTGACCAACCTTTATGGTAGGTTTGGTTCTCTCTCTAAGGCTTCCTCAAAATGTTTAGATCCTAAAATTTGATACATACATGGTTATAAGTATGTCAAAATGATTATGAATTCTTGGTATGCAACTATGGCTTGATCCATGCAAATGGACCTAGTGTTTATGCATATTTTCCATATGTGGCAAGCTGAGCTTGTTATATTCTCACAGTAATAACTCTAGGTATACTTATCCAAATGACTTCATTATTTTTTTTCAAATAAATTAGACACATAATCATACAACATACTCAAATTTCATATTAATATAAGACATAGAAAATATGGTGAATTTTTGAATTTGCCCTATGTTAATGTCATCTCAGTCCGAGTAGGTCTTACATTCTTATGTATATATCAAATTGTACAAATCAAATTACAAAAATGATTTACTAAAAGTTTCATAACACATAAATAAGCATTTTTCATGTTTTACTCATTGTCTAATTCAGTCTATAAAGTCACCAAAACAAATGACCAATCTCAAGGTGAGCAAACTTTCAACATGGTGACAATTAGTCATGATGAAGGGGCTAAAATCTCAACAACCATGATAAATTTGGGAAAAATTAGTTTTAGGTTTGTAGATCATACATAAATATAAAACTTTCAAGTCTAACACATTACCAAATTCTGAATCTATGGCTATCAAATTCTTGGAAAAGAGAATTAAAAGACAAGTGAGGTTTCATCCGGATATAGGGTCAGTCACAATCAATAAGCCATATCTCTTTCCACACAACAAATCAATCCCAACTATTTTTTAGGTGTTTATATGGGATATAACCCTACAAATTTCATGTTTTACACTTTATCTAAATCCGAACATAAGGTCATCAAAATGTAAGGAAACAGAAAGACTAAGGTGATTTAAGTTGGTTGTGAACCAACCCTAATGAAGGAGCCATAACTCCTCACACACACCAAAGCAAGTAAAACTATTTCATGTGCATTTATATGAGGCATAAGCTACAACTTTCATATTTTTCACTTTCTCTAGTTCCTTTTTGAGAGTTATAAAATTGTGGGTGCAAAATTATGCTCTAATAATAAAACAGACACAATCAGCTCTTGTTCTCTTGAATTTCTAATTATATCCAAGAGTTCTATCTGAAATACTCCATAATTCTCACTAACCATGCATGATTAACATGTCATGAGGGTATAATTTCATGTGAGAAGAAGATAAATTAGCTTACCTATTTTTTTAAACCAGAAAACCTTAGGCTTCCTTCTTTGGTAGCTGATTCTCCTCTCTCTCCTTCTTCTTCTTTTCTTCTTTCCTTCCTTTCTTCCTTAGATCTCTCTTTCTTCTGTTGTACCTCATGTCTAAAATTTGTATTCTAATCCTAAAGGGTCAAAAATTCCACTTGTAAACCTTTTGTAACAAGACAAAATCATGGTGTTGCATTCTTATTGGTTGGAAGTTCACTTCCTTTTTTAGTCCCTCTTCTTTAAGCATCTCCATCCATCTTCTAATTCCTAGATGCTCCTTATACTTTAAAATAAGCTCTTTAACACCATTATTTATGATGTTATAATATGCACACAACCTAAGACAATTTGTCATGCAACTACACAAACATTACATATATGTTCAAGTGTCCCAAATGCAATGGTGCATGTGTCATCATCGTGCTTTTCTAATTTACATCTCTAAATGATCATTTATCCAATGCATATGTTCATGTGGGATTTCAAATCATTTATGCAATGAATATGTTCATGTGATAATGCTAATGAATGTGGATGGGGATGTTACACCTTTTTTGCTCGATCTTTTTGAATTTAGTGATATAAAAGTCTTGTCGTCAATGAGGTCCTGAATTTAAGTATCAATGTCTAATAAATCATCAGCATTATGCCCTATTCCTTGATGAAAAGCATAACAAGCATAGGTATCATATCCCCTAGGTAGTGGGTTAGAAGGTGGGCTTGGTGCTAGAGGCTTCAGTAATCTTTCAAACGTCTTAGTCAAAGGCATCCCCAAATTAGTAAATTATCTTTAAATCCTAACTGTATTCACATAGCCATTTTTTCCCCTTCAACCTAAGGTTATGACATGGCACTCCTTTCAACCCCATATTGCTTCCTTGACTTGGACTTCAATTCCTTAGCTTACAAACTAGCCTTTCTAAGGTCTTCAAAATTCCTTACCAACATGTCGTTGATTCTAGTACCAATACTTGGTAACACTCCCTGACAATCATCTAAACCTATTCTCTCTCGATGGGTCTAGTAGTGGCCTCAGAGGTTGTCTTCTTCTACCTTTTGATGTAGTCATTGAAGATTTCATTAGTCTTTTGCTTCAAAGACTGCAAATCTTATAAGGTAACCTCTAAGTCTGAATTGTAAGCATAGTGCTTCTTAAAAGCTTTTGTCAACTCTTTCCAATCCTCCTTAATAGTATTTGGTTGATTGAAATACCAAGTCTTAGCAAATCCTTCTAATAATAGCTTAAAAAGCTCTAATACAGTGTATGTCAGCAACCTAGAAGCCATCATAACAAAGATAAAAAAATGGACTTAGTTCTTTGCATTCTGAGTTCCTATGAATTTTAAGAGCTATAGTATATGAAAATTGGTTGGAAGCTTTTCAAGTCTACGAGCAAACAATTCTTTAATGTTAGCTCCCCTCTCAAAACCTTTAGCACCTAAAGGCTTCTATATTTTCTCTAATTTTTTAGCAAAGCCATCAAATCGAGTGCTCTCCTTCTTACTTTCCATAAGCTTATCCAAAACAATAGTAGTGCTTCCTCCTTCTTTGAAAAGTTTTCTCTCATCCTCTTTCATCCCAAGATCATCTTTAATCACTAAAGGTTGGGGCATCTCCATCAGTGCTTTTCCTTTGTCAATTCTATTAGTAGAGTTTCTCTTTTTATAAAAATCTCATTGACATACTTGTTCACCTCCTTGATAATCCTTTTTCACATCTTATAGTTAAAGTAGGCCACCATCTTATCCATAACCTTTGGTGATATGGTCGATTCTATTTCTCTAGCTCAAACTCAATGTCTTACTTTTCCTAGCAGGTTCGTTGGTCTTTATCTTCCACAAGGATTTAGATGGAGCTACGATGGCTATAAGAAAAGGGTTATTAGCATGATCCATGTATAAGTAAATGATGCATCTATGCGTGATATGCATGGTATACATACACCATTTGCAAAAGATCCTTTTATCCTTACTCCTCCTGCGCACGAGGTTTAGAGGCTCTTTCCTAATTAAGGTCTCAATCTTCCATTGAGTAGAGAATGTGTATGGTCATTTCAAACCAAGGAAGGGTCAAGACATTAAGAAAACACATATACAAAAGAAAATAACTCTTTACATTACTTGGAGGAAGAAAAAGTGCAAAGAAATAGAAGATCCCCTTAATAAGAAGATGGGGATGTACATGATCATTTACATAGAAATTTCTTTTACATAACAGAGTAGGGGGATAAACAAATATTTACACAAGGGCATATTTATATGAGGGAAAGTGGGATAACATTGTGTTTACATCGAGGGATACCTAATCATGTTCCTTGAAAAACATCAACCCTTCATTTATAGGAGAAATGCAAACAAGAGGGTATCCTATTCTAAGGTTCTATCGACTCCTACGTGCACCTATTGGTTGCAATGGTTTGTTGAAGTTGATAGCTCCCACAAGCTTAAGGGGCAATTTTTTTGATCTCCCATTCAATATACCCAAAGGTACTAGGCTTGTGAATGATGAACCCTCTTTACCATCTCCTAAGCTCGAATAGAGTTTAGGTTACAAGTATGGAAAACCCATTAGTTCATCTAAAGACAAACCTTGTGCACATAGTGAAGTGTGGAGGTTGCGTGAACGCAAATGGACTTAATTAATAACAAGTTAAAATTTTAAAATGAATCAAAGATTAAATGCAAAATCAATTTTGAGTCCCTGGTGGAGTCACTACTGTGAGCGCCAATAATTTTTAGGGTTATGCTTAAACAAGTGGAATCTTGCTTGTGACTCTATCATTTCATTGACCAAAAAGGGGGTCAAGAGGACAAGGGCTCTTTACATTAGTAGTGACCTCAAGAAGTGGCATGCATTTGGATCAACAAGGGACCCTTTAGGCCTTACAAAAATTCAAAGCCTTAATTTCGAGTTAGGATCATCGAGGGACCAAGATGGGACAATACATTGGTACCATCCCTAAGAATTATGGAGTCACCACCCAACTTTGTTTGGGACAAGAATTTGGGAAAGATAAAATCTGAGCCAAAACAAAGTCAATTAGGATTTAGGAAGAGTTTAACACTCCCAAACTACCTAGATATTAGGATTTGGCCTTTGGGTATCTTTGGTTCACTTTTAACATCTTAACCAATTTATTAATTAATCTAATTTAACAACACTAAATATGCCTCTAGTGCAATCAAATCAAACAAACCAAGTCAATAACTCAAAAGGGACAGGGATCATGCATCATGGCTAAAGGAGTGACATTCATATCATCACAAAAGAATAATAAATATGCAACACATCTAAGTCTATGGTAACACATCCCGACATCAGATAAGGATCAATATAACATTAAGGCATAAACATATGAATCATGTAACACAAAGAATAACAAACATGCAATGCAAAATACTTAGGAGACTTAAATGGCCTGAGGCTAAATCATCTTAAAAGAGGTTTTAGAGCTTTCTTGCTACTTCAAAAGAGCTAGGCATTCACATACACTACTAACCATTAAGAAGATTAGCATGCAGCTTAAAAAGAAGGGAAATCAAAAGCCAAAGCAAAGAAATAATATTCTTAAAAATAAGATTCTTAAAAATAATCATAACCATAATGAGGCTCCCAAAGTCTTAAGAACCCTCAATTTCGCACTTGGTCACTGTCAAATCTAATGCAAATATAAGCTAAAAGCATAAAACATTAGCAGAAAATGAACCTTCAAAATCATTTAAAACTTGTTCAAATTTCCATTTTTGAAATGAATAGTGGTCCTATGACATTAGGCCTTATCTTATTTAACAAATGGAATTGTAAGAAGTCATAAAAAGTTACTTTGGAAAGGAGAAATCCAAGTGAGGGAAGAAGGTTTTTTGCAATACTATCCTTGAGAAGCTAAGATGTATAGCCCATTATGAGGGGCTATGTAGCCCACATCATAGTTTTACACACAAAATTTTTTGGTTTTCAAAATAAAAGAAAAGAAAAGAAAAAAGAGAAGAAAAGGAGGAATAGGGGATTCTTTGGATGCCTTTGTATATTCCTTACCTTCAAAGGCTCACTAGATGATTTATATCCTCCAAAATGCTTAGGGGCACAAAACTATAAAAGCTTAAGCCTCGTTCTTCTTAGGAATTTATAGAATGGACAAGGGTTTTAATGTTTATGTTATAAGGGTTGAATATGGAGAAAATTTGGCAAATATTATGGTTTGCAAGTCTCTCCCTCCTTTCAAGTGGAGATGATAGATGGTTTTGGTTACAGGATTTTCATTTCCAATCATAAAGAAGAAGATGGATCTCCTACAATTAGGGTTTGCACATGGGATGTACAGCCAAGGTTGGGTTGTACATTTATATTTCAGGGTTGTACAACCTTAAGATTAAATAAGGGACCAATTCTAGAAGGTTCTTCTGCTAAGGCTTAAGGCTATAACCTTGATTTATGGGGTGTACAGCCTTACTTAATGGGTTATACAACCTAGTAATCCTAGCTAGCAGTTTAGGTTTTAATCTTGACTTTAGACTTAAACTTAGTGGTGGGCTTGGTTTTAGGCTTTTCCAAGGTGTCCCAAGGCCTTACTTCTTTTCCTTTGGCAACCCTAGCATTTTTGGGAATATATTCAATGATTTTCATCATTAGGCTTGCATCCCTAAAATCTAATTCTTATTGTATGCATTTCTAAGTTTAAAGTAATGAATGATGAACTTGCCTATTTGTGTGATGCCTTTCCTAATTCACTGTGCTTGACATGCACCATTTTATGAGCATATGTAACATTAGCCTTATGCATACCACTATTTTTAATCTTGGCACAAAGAAAAATCTTAAAATTTTACTAATTTCCAGTGACATCACACTTGAAGAGTGAAGGAAGTTTGAGTAGCTACAAAGGAAATATCAAAGGGTTTTCACATTGACTTATAAAGACATACTAGGGGTTGACCGATATAAAGCTGAGCATAGGATTCCCACCTACCAACATATAAAGCCTATAAAGTAAAAGCTCAAACAAATTCAACCAGAATGGGCTTAGTTAGTTGAAAAAAAAAAAGGTAGCCCATTCTGATGTTTACAAGGCCTACCTTATGAATGATTTTCCACTGCCCTATATCGACATGTTGGTTTAGAGAGCTGCCACTCATGTCATGTATTCATTCATAGATGGTTTGTTGAGTTATAATCAAATTCTTATTGCTATTATAAATAAGGTAATGACTACTTTTATCATTGAATGTTGTACCTATTGTTACTATGTGTTGCTATTTGGACTAAAGAATGTTGAGGTGACTTACCTCGAAAGCCATTTTTCCACTCTAGTAAAGAAAGAGAAAAAAGAAAGTAACGAAAGAAAAAAAAAAAGAAAAGAATGTTAGAAAGTAAAAGATAGAAAGAAAAAAGAAAAGGAGAAAAAGAAATGAATGAAAAAGAAAAAGAAAAAAAGAAAAGGAAAATAAAAAAGGAAAAAAAAGAAAAAGAAAAAGAAGGGATAAGAGGGAAAATCAAGAAACACTAAAGGTGAACACCTAGTAAGATTAGAAAATATAAAGAGGACCCAAAATGATATAACATCCACTAAATTTGAAGAAGAAATAACAGAAAGCTAAAAAAAATGCAAATAGAAAATACTCGAGGGAAAGTTAAGGAGATTTCTTTGAAATGCAAAACCCACAGAGATGCCAAGGGATAGTAGCCAAAATATTTGAGTACAAACACATCTTAGTACTTGCCAAAAGGTTGCTAAAGGACAAATATGATCTTGACATCTATTAGAAAGCTACCAAGAAGCTTAATATTTGCTAAATAGTTGCTAAGGAGACAACATATTCCAATACCTACTCAAAGGATGTTGGAAGATGATATTCAACATTGATACTTGTTAGAGGATTGCCAAAAAGCCTAATACCTACTTAAAGGCTATTAGAAGATGATATTAAACCTTGGTACTTATTAGAGAGTTGTCAAGAACATTAGTACCTACTATGAGGTTACTAATATAACAACTTATTCTAATACTTGCTTAAGGGCTACTAAAATAGAATATTGAACCTTGGTATTTGTTAAAGGACTTAATACTTGCTAAAGAGATACTAAGAACATAGATTCATTCCTAATACCTACCAAAGGGCTGGTAGAATGCAAATTCATCCTTAGCACTTACTAAAAAGCTATTGAGGAAATAACACATATTAATACCTATCAGAGGGTTGTTGGGAGACAAGACGCAATCTTAGTACTTACTAAAAAAAGCTGTTAGAACTTTAACACCTATAAAAAGAGCTATTAAGGGAACTTTATCCTTAAGTACCCTTTTTTTGGTATTTATATTTATATCGAATGCTTTGTTGCTCTTTGTACAATGGTCATTTTCCAAGTCCACAAAGTAGGGGACAAACTATGAGCACTAGATTTTGGGTCATTAAGATGCAAGCCCAATGATGAGAAATTACTTTAATTCTACCCCAAAAGGATGGAGTAAACAATGCTTAAAAATGGGATAAAAGTGTTGGACCAGGTTGATTTAACCTAAGTCATGAACCTCTTTTGATCTTGACAATAGAGATTAATCAATTCTAATACTTTATTTAGTGTTCTTTTGCATATTATAAGTTAGAATTTCTCATTAGAAGTTGGATGGAGTTCAAAATCTCCAACATTGTAAAGATCACTTGAATTCGTGGTGTGTGTATTGTAAATTGCGACTGTGAATCAGTCACAAGGAAGGATGAAGCTAGGCTAGAGAAATTCGCATACAACTTCACTGCCATGACACACCCAAAGTTGGCAAAGCCTTAGTCACAGAAGAATTCACAGTGTGTGTCACGCCCGAGTCACGACAGTGACTTTCATAGTGACAAAGGAGGGAACCAAAGCCACAACAACAGCTTGCCAAGTGTCCTAGGTGTCCGTTAAAGATCAAAAATTATAAGGGTAAAAGTTTGTTTGTGACCACAAATCAAGCAGTTGTAGTTTTCTCTTCAAACAGAGGAATTTGCAGTCTTTATTGTGCCTAAGGCATTGATATCTCACGACTGCAACTTTTGAGAGTGGTTAGAACATAATGACTATATTTTCCTAGATGACCAATGGAAAGCTAACACGTGGACTAGCCGTTAGACACAAACGAGATTTTTCACCAAATTTTTTAGCTCCTCTATGGAAATTGAAAATTCGTTACTATAAAAGGCAGTAATAACCTCGACTTCAGCCTAACAAGCATTTAATATTGAATCTGCCAAGCATAGCTTAGAGATTTGTTGATAGTTTTAATCCAACGTCTCTTTGGTGGATATGAGCTATAAATACTCCATCAAATAGATGTAAATGCAAGAGAATTCATTAATTTGTAACCATAATCTTGCTAATTTGCTACTCATTCTTTCAATTCTTGTTTATGCTTTAGTAATCATTTGGTGTGAGCAATAAATAACATTGTAAGAGGTTTTAGTGTGAGCCTTGAAAACACTTGTGAGAGGCTTTAGTGTGAGCCTTGAAAACACTTGTAAGAGGTTTTAGTGTGAGCCTTGAAAACACTTATAAGAGGTTTTTGTGTCAGCCTAGAAAACACAAGTTGTAAAAGTTTGGTGTGAGCTTGGAAACACCTTTTGAGTTGAATGAAATACCCAATTGTAGAGAATTAGGGAGTGGACGTAGGGTTGGTTAACACCCGAACCACTATAAACTCTTGTATCTATTATTCTCTTCTTCTACTCAACTTCTCAAACACCTTATCCCTCATTTTATTTTTTAATTGAAGACCAATTCAACCCTCCCCCCCCCCCTTCTTGGTGCCCTATGCCAATAAAAAGGTTGGAAAAAAATCTTGAATCAAACCTACCTTTGAAACAACCAAACCAAAAGAACCTTTAAATGAGTGAAACAATTGTCTATATAGCCAACTGAAGAAGGTTGTACATACAATTAAAGAATTATATAGATATCTTATAAAAGCCTAGCTAAGAAGAAGTTTTAGAATAATAATATATTAAAACTAGAAGGATGTACAGGTAACTTAAGGTTTGTACAGACAGCCCAAGGTTTCTACAGATAACTTTAAAATCCTAAACAACATATAACTTTAAAATCCTAAACTTTAGAATAATCATTAATCTTCTCATCAGAAAGTGAGGAATAGGAAAGAATGGGGTGCAATCTAAGCCATTGGCCATAATTGTACCCATTTTCCTCCATAAATATCCCTCATTTTATAAAGGGAGGAGGAGGCCAAGATAACTTTAAAAAAATTTACAAATTGAGCTTTCACATATATAAAAACCATAAATGCCCAAGCATCCACCTATGTGATTGAAGGTAAACCCAAGAATTTCACCTTTAAGCGTTGTTTTCCTTTCATTTGGAGAAGCTTTTCAACACAAAAGTGCATTTGAGGGCTAAGACATAAGAACTAAAAAAATCCAATAGACCTATCTTCCCCTTCCCCTTCTTCTCCATTCCCTTCTTTTTCCTTTTTTTCAAAATTACTTGTAATAAACATAATAGATTGTAAAGATATCTGATTATCTGTGCAAACCACTAAGAGGTATGTACAAACCACTATTTAGTCTACATAGACCTTTACTACTTTTCAATAGCACTATTCATAATAGGCTTTCTATTTTTGTTTTTTTCCATCTCTTAACCATATTTATTATAGGAATGTGGTAGCTTGCATAACATAAGGCCCTTATTTCTCATCTTAAGGCCATAGTTAACAAAAAGGTTTGATTTAATAGGCACAAGTTGCATTCTCTATGCCTTATTCATCTTATTTATGTGCTTGGTTGAGGTTGAGTATAAGAGGGAGAGGTTTATAAAACCTATGTTCCTTGATTCACTATTGATTAATGGCGTGATTAGTGTATTCTTATAGCTTTGTATCATTCTCTTTATCATACACCATTTGAAGCGCTTAAGTTAGTCTCTGTATGGCTAACTTAGGAATTTGTGATAAAGTTATTACATTTCAGGGAGGATTCACTCTCCAAAGACACTAATTTTAATGTTTATTATACTGTCCTTAAAGGTTTTGTGAACATTGCTTGGTGTTTTAGTTATTTACATATCTTTAATTACATACTAGCCTTTACATAGCTAGAAATGTTATTTCCTTTACTCTTGGCACATTTAAGATGATTAGGGCTAGTTGGAAGAGGATTCCATCATCCTATTATTAGAGTGAGTGGCAATGAGGCAATCTTAGAGGGGGGTGACTTAGGATGTAAACAAAAATAAAACAACAATAGAAATAACGGAAGCCACACACACAAATCAACAAAAATATTTTATAGTGTTTCGGCAACATGCCTACTCCACTTCTTAAGCTTTCACTTAGGCCTTTCTTGTAACGACCAATATTCATATTTGCTCTGATACCAATAACTGTAACAGCCATATTCATCTACAAATCATGTTGCTCTGATAATAATATTTTTTTCTACCATAATCTGTAATGGTATAATCGATACCTATAAAAGCACTCAACATCCGAGATTTGACCGTCGGCCCCGCGATGTCATACACACCAGGATTTGCACGTCTGCCCCGCGTATGCTTGAACCCTCTCTGATACCAAAACTGTAACATCTAAATTCATTTGTCAAACCAATAACTATGACATCCATTGTTCTTATTTGTAAATCAGCTTTGATACCACAAATTGTAACGTCACAATGTGGCTACAGCTGGAACCTATCAGAGCACTTAACATCCGGATTTGCCTGTCGGCCCCGCGATGTCATACACACTGGGATTTGCACGTCTGCCCCGTGTGTGCTAGAACCCTCTGATACCACCAACTACAACTATCGTCTTCAGTTGCAAATCATGGCATTTCACGTTCAAAATGCATACACATTAAGGTTTATTCATCATACATATATAATCCCATATGTATTTACTGTACACATGTGTTAACTAATGTCAGGACCAATGACCATAACTAGTTCCTATCAAATGTATGTACATGACGCAAGGAGAGAGAGCTAGAATTCAGCCGACGACCTGTGTTCCATGTGTCTTTATGCAAGACTTTATGCACCAAAATGTCCAAACTCTATGCTTAAGTATCTAAAAAATAACTGCGATTTGGTGAGTCACGACTCAGTGAATAAAAACAATAATCAAATTCTCATGGCATAATTTATAATCAAATATCAACAAGATACATTGCAAGTATAACAATTGACTATGCAAGTGCAAATGCAATAACTTTGTTTTTGTCGCGATCGAGCAAGGCAAACATTGCTCCCGGGATATTCATGTGATTCATGTAACATATGATTTGGGACCTATTGGTCCATCTTCCTGTAATTTGCAAGTGTTTGACAAGTCGATCACAATGTCCCTTTTAGTTCCATGTGCAAATGCTTATTCACAAATGATATGCCAAGTAATTGTTAAGAGCATTTGATTCTCACTTGGCCTACATTCTCATGTAACATATAACAATTCAATCATATATACATGTAATAGAACATAATCATATTATTCCCATGTAACATGCAACAATTCAATCATTCTCACTTGAATTATATTTTCATGTAACATGTAATAGTTCAATCATATATACATGTAATAGAACATAATCATATCATACAATTATCACATAGACCCATTGAATCCAATTATGGTTTTTACTCACACACATTGAATCCAATCATTGTTTCTACTTACCTTTTGATGTGACCAACCTTTATGGTATGGCTTCTCTCTCTAGGACTTCCTCAAAGTGTTGAGATCTTAGAATTTGATACATACATGGTTACAAGTATGCCAAAATGATTATGAATGCTTAGTGCATGATCCATGCAAGTGGACCTATGTTTATGAATATATTCCTTATGTGGCAGCCTGAGCTCGCTACACGGTCACAGAAATAACTCTTGATATACTTATCCAAATGGCTTGATTCTTTTTTTCAAACAAACTAGACATATAATGGGACAACATATTCAAATTTCAGGCTAATATCAAATACACAAAATGTGGTGAATTGTTAAGTCCTGCCCTATTGCAATGTCCTCTCAGTCTAAGTAAGTCTTACTCTCTTGGGTGTATCTCAAACTGTACAAATCTAATTGCAATAATAATCTACTATCAGTTACAAAACATATAAAGGAACATTTTTCATGTTTTACTCATTGTCCAATTCAGTCTATAAGGTCACCAAAACAAAAGACCAATCTCGGGGCAAGTAGGTTCATAACATGTTAACAACCAGTCATGATAAAGGGACAATATCTCAGCAACCATACTGGATTTGGCAACAATATTTCACAAGTATGTAGATTAGACATAAATGTACGACTTTCAATTTTGGACCATCATCAAATTCTGAGTCTATGGTCATCAAATTCTTGGAAAACCGAATTAGAAGAAAGGTGGTGTGTCATCTAGGTATAGAGTCAGTCTCAATCAATGAGCCATAACTCTTCCCACACAACAAATCAATCAAAAATGGTTTACAGATGTTTAGAGAGGACATAACCCTACAAGTTTTATGTTTTTCACTCTGTCAAAATCAGAATATAAAGTTACCAAAATATAACAAAACAAAAGACTGAGATCATCTCAGTTTGGATTTGACCTAGTCCTATGAAAGGAGTCATATCTCTTCACACACATAGAATCAAGTAAAACTGTTTCAAATAAATTTATATGAGACATAAGGCTAAAACTTTCATGTTTTGCACTTTCCCCAATTCCTCTTCTAGGGTTACGAAATCGTGGGTGAAAAATTCTGCTCTAACAGTAAAATCAACAGAATCAACTCTTGTTCTCTTAGATTACAACTTCCATCCAAGAG
>CATIWR010384368.1:0-25970 GCA_949677035.1 Omphalea diandra
ATGTTAATTTTGATAAAATTGAACTTAATTATAACTAAATCCATAAATTAAAACTTTAAATTTTATTAATTGTTTTACATACCAAACTATAAGTGTGAATTTTGCAGATTTATTTCATAAAATTTGACAGAATATATGTTCATCAAACAACTCCTTAATTGGCGTCTGGGGACAAATTTGTGCTATTGCGTTTAAAAAAAAAAACAGTTTTTATGTTGCTTTGCAGTTTCAAATATACGGTGAAATTTTATACTCTTTTTTCTTTTTTTTTTTTTTAATTTTTGTTGTAAAATTTTAAAAAATACATAAAAAAATATATTTTAAAATACTACTTTTCTGATTCTTTTTATATTTGTTAAGAAATATTTTAAAAATAAAATCAAAATTTTATTTTTAAAAAATAAAAAAACAAAAAAATGATATCAAATGAATTTGATAAAATTGATAGCCTGTAACAGGCTTTTTGAATATTTAAAATGAATTTTACTTCAATTAAGATAAGTTAGCATTTAGAATTAATCTATGATTTTTTGGTAAAACAAAGTAAATTATACAAAAAATAACAATAAAATATAATATTACTTTTAAGTAATTGTTAGGTAGTTGCGGTTTTTACATATCATTATTGTCCAATTTTTACTTTAGCAAAAGATTAATGAATGACATTTGAAATAAGTAAAAATTTTTAAAATTACTAATTCTGCCCCTGTTAAACATATCGTGTTAATTTGTAATTATAAAATAAAATAAAAAATTATAATTTAATATTATTAATTAATTTTGTCACATTTTAACTTAATTTATTTTTTAGATGGATGACATGATATAATTTTATATATATATATATATGTGTGTGTGTGTGTGTGATGTTTTAAGGGTTACTGCAATTTTTACTCATTCACTATTAATACACTTTTAGCTTTTAGATTAAAAATTTAAAGATAATAATCATTCTGATTTGCAATTAATGTTTACACTAAAAATTATAAATATTTATTATTCAGTTATAATATATATATATATATATTAGTTCACAAATCAATTCACCGTATTTTAGACTTCTTCTAAAAATATTTTGAAATATAATTGTCCTTATATAAAGAGGATACACATAATTTTTTGTAGCATATTAGAATATTAAAACTTAAATAAACTAAATCTGATTCCAATTTTTTTTTATTAAATTTGCATTTTATCTTACTTAGATAAATCAATCATTAAAATAAAACTTTTTCATTATTTGTATAAATAATTAATTTTATAATATAAAATTAAATAGCTCCTAATCGCCTAAGTAGGCAATATATTACAACTTAATATAGAAATGCAATTAATAAACGTGTTATAAAATATAATTACAAGCTACATGAATTAATTTTCTCATACACTAATTTTCTTGTGTATAATAAAAGTATTAACTTTTTTTTTTATAACTCAAATCTTATATAACACAGACTCTCTTATTTACATGTCAGGGTCATATTAAAAATTAACACTAGTAAATAAAGGCATTATTGACAAATCAAGTTATTAACTTTTATACTTAAATGAGAAAATAAATAATTCTTTTAAGACGTCTCAATTTAATAATGTGGTCATTTATTATGAAAGAAGAGAGTAATTAAAAATTCTAATAATATTTTGATTAATTAGGTTTTATTGTGTTTGAATTGAGATATCAGTATATTTAAAAATTTTATAATTAATGAGAGTATTTTTATTTAAATTCAAGTCCTTACAATTTTGACGATCACTCAAGTATTGTTCAATAAAATATTCATTGATATTGTTCTTTAAGCCGAAACAAATTAAATAAAAAATCATTAATAAAATTTAACAATTAATGCTGTTGATTAGTGTGTTCCTTTTTTAAATTTATTTATTTATTTTTGTTGACAGTGGCGGCAGCCGTATTCAAAACCATGATAAGGCGGTTATTCTAAAGCCTATATAAGCACATCTATTGGACCAAAACCTCGTAACAAAACAGCAACTCTTCTTTTCTTCTTCTCCAAGCTTAGGTTTTGACATCACAGATATGGTAAGTTCTGATCCATCCACGTTCTTTATTATATAGTATTTCCATATTGGCCACTTCTTTTGTTTGTCCGAGATTCAGGACAACTACTGTAAATTGATTCTTATTAGGTAAAAGGTGGGTTCTTTTTCCCCACCCTAAATTATGCCTTAATTTTCAGTTGAGGGTTTTAGTTTTTGTGTTTGATTTAGCTCATTGACCTGTTTAATTTAGACCCCCTCGTCTTGGTTGGGAAAAAATCGATGTATGATATTATATATGATGGCCAATAGCTTAAAGATTGAATCTTTTCCTTGAAGATTACAAGTTTTAGAAATCCCTAACTTGCTTTTCTTGAAGTATATGAATTTAAAAGCTGATGAAGCATTTGCATTGATTTCTATTAGGATTATTGAATATAGACATAAAATTAACAATTGAACTTTCTTAGTTATCAGTTGGAGCTTAGGATTGTAAAAGATGTTTGTTTGATAAAAACCAGAAGGGCTCAACTTATTTGGTTTTCTTTTTCGGCTAAATTTTCTGGCAACAACTTCAATTCAGCCTATCATATATCTATTTGTTGCTTACTATGGACCGCATCTTCAAGAGTCCCAAAGAAACAAGAAAGAATAGTTGAATATTATATTTTATGCCTGTCATTTGCTTTATCATCACTCTTGTGACAATTCCCGAATTGGTTTCCTAGTATGGTTGCGTTCCATTTCGGATTTCACCAACTCCTGCCCATTCAATTCACGTTTACAGCTTAAAGGAATGACAATTTGTATCATGTTTGGTTTTTTTGTAGCCTCCGTCTATGGCTTTACCACTTCTTTGATCTTCAATTAAATAGATGACATGGTTTTGAGTTACGGCCTATCACCTGTGTTGATTTTCCTTATCCTTCTGCCTTTCTTTAGTCTGATTGATTGAAGCTCCATGCATCTTCAGTTTTTCTTGCATATATAAATCTGGATTTTTTTTTTCCACTATTTCTATTGCTTCTACAATAATCTATCGTCTTTATTTAAAAAAAAAAAAAAGCTCAGGGATCTGTCATGTCACAAGTTTGCTATCGTTGCTCTTCATATCTGATTCGTCTCATTCGAAATGCACTTGCACTAATTTTGCGTTCTTGGAATGGAAATTTTTTTGTCACTTGAATAATGAAGCCTATTACCATGTTTTTCTGTTTATGATATCTTACTTGTATATTGTTCATACTTAATGTCTTGTTGATCCTTAATGGTATAGATTTGGCAATTACTTTTTTGATCTTACACTATGCTGTTGACAAAAAAAAAAAAGAAAGGCCTAACAAGTGAGCTTAACGAAATTTGTATCAGGCGACAGCATTCATAGCAGGTGTTACAGTAGCTGCTGCTGCTTATGCTGGCAGATATGGCATCCTGGCTTGGCAAGCATTCAAGGCAAGACCACCAACAGCTAGGTTACGCAGATTTTATGATGGTAGTTTTTATCCTGTCATGACGAAGAGGGAAGCAGCTTTAATACTTGGAATAAGGTACTGTTGACATTCTTATGTTGTGAAGCAGGTGCAAATATTGATAACATTAGTATGCTCTATTCTTTGATATGTAGTCTGCTTTAGTTATATTCAGGAATTCATGCTAAGTAAAATTTTCCATTGCAAATCTACCATAATTTATGAAATAAATCACCAGTGAACTTTTTTGTATTATTTAAGTGCTAGCGTAATCTTTTTTTCTCTGCTCTGTATTTGCTTTGGTTGACCTCATTTTTCACCCCTCCACAGAGAAAGTACCCCAATTGATAAGGTTAAAGAAGCTCATCGGAAACTGATGGTCGCAAACCATCCCGATGCAGGTGGCAGCCATTATCTTGCCTCTAAAATAAATGAGGCAAAAGATCTTTTGCTTGGTAAAACAAGGGGTGGTGGTTCTGCATCTTGATCCCTGTCTTGTTGCATCTTTGCAACATCACCCTGCAATAGTTTTGTGATCAGAGTTGAAGCCAATTATTGTATTTTAGAAAAAGTAGGGCCTAACATATATTCTTTTAGGACCTCACATATGCATGATAATTGGAGTTTAAGATCTTTTAGGCCTAATAAATATTATATTTGTTAAATGTTAACTTGAATAGTTATGCTGAGGATCTTGCAATTGTATTTGTTCCTGCTATGTTATAACTGTGATTATCTGAACGTGCAGTGTAAATTTTGGTCCGTCCGTTGCTTAAAGGATAAAAAATCGTTAGTTAATATATTAATAAATCGAATTATTATTTTTCCAATTTTCACCTACTATGCCTCATGGCTCATTCTTTGCAATGATCATCTTCTAAGATCCGATAATGATTCAATTATACCTCAAGCTCCAATTTACTCTGATCACAAAAATTAGCGTAGTCCATCAAAAGGGCAGCTAAGCAGAGTGTCCTTCATTAGTTTGATTGATTGTCAAGAAGTCGAAATTTCCATAAAAATAGAATTAGTTGGTATTTTCATGAAAGAATGTAGCCAATCAGTCCAATGTTGGTAGAAAGGGTTGATACAGATGAACCATGAAGTCTTATGAGAATCCATCTCTCTATAGAAAAGTGAAACCTTCATTGAGATATGCTGCCTCGTTGCCTTCAAACTACTCTCAAAAGGTGCTTATCCTCCAAAAATTTAGAAACAAAATAGTCCCGGAATTTCACTTGGCTTAGGAACAACCCGTGGCTGTGATATTTACATCAGAAATTGGGCAAAGAAGAAAAAAAGAGGAGGATATCTATAGTCAATATCATCCTGTAGAAGAATCACTGAAGGATGATGTCTCTTTCATCTCTCCTTCAACTGAAGGGTCATTGATTTCCATCATCTCATCAAGAGGACCTCGAGCATCTCCAAAGAGATTAGAGAACATTTGCCTGTGGCATTCATGACAGAAATAGAAAAAGGAAAAGTGACCTTCATTTGGGAGTTTATGAAGGATGGCACCAGGCAGAACCCGGCTAATGTAGTCAGTCATTGATGGTGGCACTAGTTGGTCATCCGTCCCCTGTTCAGTATTAAGCAAATTATATAGTTAATAGACGAAAAATTTTAGATTATCTATTAGTCAAATAGAATAACAACTATAACTACATCAGTATTATAATGGTTGCAGATTCAGGAGCATTCTGAGCTGCTTAGCCGTGAATCATTAATATAATATAAGAGAAACTGACATCTAAGGATTTTTGGTCTCTGAGAAAAAAGAGGAAGGAGCTAAAGAGCAATAGAAGAACTGCAACAACAACACTTGAAGATGGAATGCATTTAAAAGCACTCATTCAAAAATGTTGTCACAATTCTAGATATTTTGACAAAATTTAATGTTTTGTACTACCATGAATTAGCACTCATCTATGAAGGCAGAGAGTATATACACTGCTCACACGGGTCAAAATAAGAGGAAATTTCATTCTTATGACAACAAATTTTGACAGAGTTGTTGGAAATATAGGGTAGATACAAACAAGATTAAGAGCAAACACAAACTATGTAGATTCACAAACCCACAAGAAAAATATGAAGCAACAGAATATAAACGAGAAGGGTGGCAAGAAGCAAATTTAATATAAATTGTGTATTTTATTTGCTCACATAGAAAATGAACTCAGTGCAGCTGGTTACTGGTGGGAAAAACCTCCAGGATTAGATGTGGTTTTGTCTCTTGGGAACATGCACTCGACTCAAGGGCCTACAGTGAGCAGCTAGCAATTTGTCTCTTTGCCCAGAATTTGCATATGAGAGAATGAATATTAGCAGTAGTAGTAGCTTAATATTTCAGCCAACAGCAGTAAAAGAGATGAAGCGTGTCTGGATAAATGGGCTAACAAGAGGAGAAAAAATGGACGGGATCATATACACGTGGGATGGAGGAGGGTGGGGCACGCCCGTGTGTTAAGTTATGCACACTTAATCCCCACATTACATTTGACATGTCTTTTAATAAACCCAAGGAACACTCTCCTAACAATTGCGGGATAACTTACTCAAGTTTGAAACATCCTCTATATACAACAAGAAGTTCACAATCCAAACAAAATTTTCAATCCTATCAAAATCTTATGCTGCAAGGAACTATAAAGCTGATCCTATTTAATAATAATAATCTCTAAGCAAGATGTGTGCAAACCTGCCATATATGTATTGGTCCAAGAAATCCAGCCCATTCGCATTTTGCTTGACTGTACATGGACTTGAGCCAAAGGAGAATGCCTCTCCTCTGACACTTTTTCTGCATGTGAAGATCTGCCAAGCTGAAACCCCAGTTTGACACCTGTAGTACAGCTTCCTCAATGAATGGTTTTGTACTTCCTTGGCGGATTGCCTCTTCCACATCCCTATGCCAAAATTCTTCAAATGTTGTGTGCTCAATCAGATTTAAATCCTGAATGTGCATTGGGCTTTTAGTCATACAAATTATCAAAACAAGAACACTTAATAATCAGTTGATGTTCATGAATGAAAAAATAAGCTCTAAAATAACTGGAAACTTTGATTAAGTTACTTTCTGAATATGCAATAATGAAAGAATGGTATCACAGTTTTGCCGCAAAACAGTTAAAAAGTCTATCAGGAGATCATCATTCAAATGTGAAAAGTTCATAATTAGAAAAGCAAATGGAGAAGTCTGGACAGGAATTAATCCTTAGTGAAGTCAAGATGACAAAAAACCAACCTTTTTTCCAAGTGACTGAGACATCCACTTATCAAATCGACCATGGAAACCAGATAGGAAGCTTAAGCGATAAAAAGAAGAGAGAAATTTTGGAAATTTCCGAGCTAAGAAGTACATCAATTTCCTTTTTGGTGACCACCGTTCCCATGTTCTTCTAATCTCTTCCTTTGTCATGCTTGGCTCATACGGATTAATCATCGGGGCAATCATGGCAGCACCTGAATTCAGTTAAGAAAATCACAGTCATATTACATCAGTGAACTCCACATAATGTAGATGAAAAACTGGGTGAAAAATATTTACTTTGAACTATAAGAAAATTATAAACACGTAACTTGTAGAATGAAGTCCAGATTTTGCAGGGCTTCAAATAACATCAGCCTGATAATGCCAACTATCTAAAATTACCAATAGTAACAGATTTATAAAATTGATAAATTCAAGAAAAGGTTGATGTACCAGCAATTCTGTCAGGGATGTATCTGAGCGCAGCCCAAGCATGCATGCTTCCACTCGAGAAACCCAGCACCCAAAACTTGTCATTAATACCAATAGCATTTGCTACGTACAGCATATCCAGTGCTGATGAATTAAGATTTCTGCTGGGATGAGGATCACTCTCCCCAAAACCAGGAAGGTCATATGTGACCAACCGAACGCCAAATTCTTCGAGTAGTGATTTCTTAACACCAGGAATACCTTTAATGGAAATTTTATTCAGAAATTTACTATCAAAGAATTCTCTAGATGTTTGGAGAAATAAAGACTAGTAATTTCTTTGTACCTGCAAGCCGAGAAGAAAGAAAAGAATGAGGAACAATGATAGAAAATCTTGCTCTATTGGCAGGGACACCATTTTCATGATAGGCCATGCGTCTACCATCTGGAAGCAGTATGTGATTAGCACTAGGAGGATGTATCTGCACTCTCTTTGCTGGCGGAACTGAGCTATCATGCGTAGTATTTACACCCAATGCTGCATATTGTTTATCAATAAAACACAGAGTAAGTCATACCTTTCTCATTTTTGCTTCGTAAATAATTGATCACATCACAAGGGTAAACTGCAGGAGCAATTTACAAAGGGAAAACAATAATTTGAACAAACTTTATAGCGTGTAGTGATGTACTAAAGACCAATAAAAGAGGCAGCAAACCAAGATTATACAGCAACAATTACATCACTGAAATTCAGATCAAATCTTAAAATACGCAAAATGGATACGCAGGGATTCATGGAAGTCATTCTCAGTCAAATGAAGTTGCAGGGACTTATATATGACAATCACTCCCTTTCACCCTTTCGCAGTACAAACAGCAAACCTATAATCCCATCAAAAGATCTAAACCGATCATCTTTTGTAGCGGAATTACATCATAAGACAAATAAAGAAACGAAATTTCATGTCATTCCTACACATCCAGATCCAACATAACATCATTCCCTTGCATAAACATTTTCAACCACATCAATTCATCCTTGTAAAAAAATTAAACTTAAAAGCGTTAAAAAGGTCATAAATTTATAAATATACCGCAGATTTTATATACTCCATCTTTATAACGCCACTTAAGACAGCAGCAATTCCAATAATAAAATCAGAAACTTCATCGACTAAAAACGATAAATTTTTGGTAGATACCAGCAAGAGCGAGTATGGAGACGAAGAAAATAACGGGCCAGGCATGGGCCGGGTCACGATCCTCAGGCAATAAATCATTCAAGAATTTGAACCGGTCCGATACTCTAGCCATTGGCTTACCAACTTTCTGAACAATAAACGAATCCTCAGTCACCAAACTCTGCTGCACAATGTCTTTACATCCTTTACCTAAATCCAGAGCCATCTCCCCCCACGATCTCATAAACCCCACCACCTGCTCCTTCCAGCTCTCCTCCGCTTCCACGTCATCGCTACCACCGCCGAGGAACGCCGATTTCTTGGGCGCTGAAATCTCGACCAGACTCGCCAACTCCTCCGTCCACGTCTTCCCTCCTCTGACCTCCGCCATTATCTCTAATAGCAAAACTTGTTACTCCTAGTTAGCAGCTAACATATTATTATAACAAGAGGAAGAGAAAATTTAGAAGCGTGATTTTGAAGTGAGGGATTGTTTAATGCAGAAAGGGAAAGAACTAGCCGACCATTCTTATAAGCGAATCAAAATCTTGTTTAAAAAAGGACAAAAGCTTGATACCTCTCTCTGCTGCTGTTACTAACAGATGACACAGATACCGTTGGCTCTGACTATGATATCCATCTATAGCCAAATACTCCTTCCCTACTCAAAAAAAAATAAAAATAATAATAATATTAATATTAATATTAATATTAATAATATCTGAAAATATACATCCACTCTCATTAAATTAAAAATATTTATAATTAATTTTTAAATTTTATTTTTATTAATTATTAATAATATAAATTATATTTATATTTCATTAATATAATTAATGATATAGATAAAATAATATATAAATTGATAAAATATCCAATATATTTTCTTAAATAATACATAAATTCAAAAGTGGCAATCTTTTTAAAAGAAATCGAGTAATAATATTTTTTTAATTTTATTTTTTTCCTACCTCTTTTTCAATGAATTCACCCTTAACCAATCTTTAGCTTAGGAGAGTCATTCAACCTAGTTGAGTTGAATTTTTTTTTTGTTTTTTTGAGAACTAGTTGAGTTGAATTTGGTTGTAAAGATGTTAGATGAATAAAGTTTGTTGGCAACTTGCTCAAATTCAATTTGATTAAAAAAATATTTAATTTTGACTTATTTATTAAATAATTTTAAATTTAAAATTAAATTTGTATTAATATTTTATTAATTAAATTTATGAATTAATTCAATAACAAATTTATGAGTTAAATTATAAATAATTTTATTAATAATTATATATTTTCATTATAGTATGTATAAAATTTTTGAAAAATTATTAATTTTATATATATAATATTTTATGATATAATATACATTTATAATATAATATCTACATTTTTAATTAATTTTTCATATAAATATTAATAAATATATTATATTTCAAAATAAAAATTTTGATTTTGTAAAAATAATTATTTATATTTCGTAAATTAACAAAATTGACTTATTTGATTTTATTTAGACTCGTGAGTTTTATGTAATCTTAGTAATATTTAATTCAATTTCAGTTCATTTTGTTAAAAAATTTAAAATATTTGTCTTGAACTCAACTTATTTATAAACAAATCAAATTTAAATAAGTTAATCTTTAATTTGGCTTATTTTTTTTGCACTCTTATTTGGTGTCAATTATATTAGATTATAAAATTATAATCCTAACAATTAACTTAAGCTTGATCCAATTTTATTTTAAAATTTTTTACTCTAATACAATTTGAGCTAATTGGAGATTGAAATTGGATTTCAAGCTCAATGAAATTTTTATTTATAATCTCAAATTTGATTTAATAAAATTCAAGTTGAGCTAGATAAAATACTTAAATTTTAAAATCAATCTAATTATTGATTTGTTTAATTACATGAATTTTTAATTATAAAAATACTGTAGTAAGAATATTAAGCTCTATTAAATTTATTAATTAAGTCAAATATTTTAATTTTCAAATTTAATTTAATAATTTATTCAAATAGCTTAAACTCGTTTTAATTAACTTTATTTCAATTTCGAATATGTATTTAACTAATTTTGAATAATAGGCAAACTGACTCAATTGATTTTTACTCCTAAATTCTCCCATTGTTTCCACAATTTTTATAAATTTGATGCAGCCGACGCTCAAGATTTGCCCGTGTGATATGAGTTTAACTTTTTTGACCCGGCGTTGTCCTTACGGTAGTTTTCCCGGCTAGGCCGGTGGCGTGTCTAGCGGTCGGCCCCTGCTCGTGCTGGTAGATGTGTCAGTTAGAAATATGCGGTTGTTGCATGTGCTCGGGAATGTTCTTTTCCATCCTTTTATTATTATTATTATTACGAGGTCAGATATGATAACTCTTACCTTTAGAAAGAGGTAAATTAAAAGGCCAAGAAAAATAAAAAAATAAGAAAAGATTACTATTTTTTATTACTTGAAAATAAAAGAAAAATAAAAAGAGAATAAAATTTTTCTTCTAAAATAAGGAGAAAATATGATAATTGAATGAAATTGCAGTGAATTTATTTTTTTATTTTTAATATTTCAATTGAAGAAGAGAAAATAAATTTATTTTTTTCTTTCTTATTTATCTAAATATGTGAAAGGAAAATAGATGAAAAAAATAAATTTATTTTGTATTTTTTTTATCCAAACATGGAGAGAGAAAATAAAATTTATTTTCTATTTTTATTTTTTTCTCTCTAAATAATTTGCTAAACATAAAGTCAAGTTTCATTTGGTAAGAGATTACAAGCATTGAAATTAATAGTTATAAGAAAATAATAAATAAGTAATAGTTAAGAAATATTAAAAAAAGAATAAAATATTACATAAGTAATATTTAACTGTTTTTGGTACTCTTAACTATATGTGGTACTATTAAAAATATAATATTGATACTATAATTATTTATATTTATTTAGTTTATATTATTTAATAATATTAATCAAAATATGGTAATTATAATGATTTTCATAATAATATTTTGATATCATTATAATAATTATTGTAATATTTATATATTATAAATAATTACTATATCAGTAATATTTTTATTAATATATTAATATCACTTTTATAATAATCATATTATTACATTAATAATTTTGAAATATTAATAATAATGATTATATTAATATTACTATTTTAATAATATTTAGATTAATTTCATTTTATTACTAATTATTATATTAATAATATTTTATATTGTTATATTAATAATATTTATTTATTTCTTAATATATTTAATTTTATATTAATGCTAATATAATATAAGAAATGATTTTTTTTTTATTTTCATCATTTTTTCACTCCGTAGGGGAGAAGAGGTTAATAAAAATGTATTAAGAAGGAAGCCACCAGTTACAGATTTAATAGTTAACCCCTGAATAAAATCTGTACTAAATAAAAGTAAATGAAAGTTAACTCCGTACCAAACACCCCTCAGCAGGAAGAGTATGTCGTACTCAGATGTTGTCCGTCCGATTTTATTAAATACTGGTTTTGTTCTTATTGGAGGGCTGTGATTTCAAGGGAGTAGCACTCCAATGTTTCCAGTTCCAGTAAATTTCTCGTGATGCCACAGTAAAAGTATGAGTTGGAGCTGTGATGAGGACTAAGGGGTTAGTTGATCAAAAAAAAAAAAAAAAAGAAAGCGGTTCGTTGTACGATTTTAGTTGGAAAATCATGGCCAATTCCCTTTTCTTTTTTGTCAGCTGTCCACTAGTCCACTTGTGGTGGTCCCCTTGAGACCATGCTCTAACCAAGCGTGTAAATAAATTGTGGTAAATTCGCAAACTATTCTACAGCAGTAACACTTCTACGTGCATTTTGTGTGATTATTTGTATTATTTAATTTATTATTATATTTTATAAAAATTAAATTAATGATTTTTAATAATAAATATAATAGAGTAGTTCAATATATATTTGACATTATTATAATGTTAAACCTATCATTTTAATTATTTAAAAAGTGGATAATTTATATTTGATCAAATTTAATTAAAATATTTTATGATAATGTCTAATATTTAGAAAAATAATTAATAATGATATAATATAACATTAATAAAAATAAATTTTACTCATTTTTATAAGATTGAACAAAGATAATAAAAAAACCACACAACATAAAAATATACTTATAAATGAATATAATATAACCTTATAAGTCAAATATTTTTGTTTATAATTTTATACAAATCTATTACTATAAATCTAAATTACTTTACATATTTATCAATTCTGTAAAAAAAATGTACTTTTTTTAATTTTTCATATCCAGTATGTGCTTATAGTTTTATATGTTTATATATATAAATTTAAAGAGTGTGTAATATATTTAAAGATGTTTTAATTTGCAATAAATTGTGAAGCCAAAAAATAATTATATAAGATGGCTACATAAATTCTGCGACTTTTATTAAGCTCTTTGTTTAAGGCAATTTTTCATTTTAATAGTACGTCTAATTTTTATAAATTAATGTTTAGACACATATTTTTTTGAATATATATGGTAGTACATAGTGAAATATAAATTCGGTTTAAATAGTCTTGGCCTTTTTACATATTCTGCATATGTAAAGAATATATGTATATTGTCAAACTTAAGATATCATGTAATGTATACATATGTAGGAAATCATATTAGATAAAAAAGACTAATATAATAATTAAATACTATGTAATAAAGTGGATTTTTATATTTCTTAAAAAATGATATTGACTGATTGCTTGAATATAATATAATATAATACATAGAGTTTTCCTTTAAAAATCCTATTATATATGATATATTTTATATTATTTAGTTTATTTTCCAATTAAAAATCAAATTTATAATTTTATTGATTATTATTAATCATATATAATACATAAATTAACTTTGAAATTAAGAATATTTTAATCAATTCAAAATTTGTTAATATTTCAAAATTTCTATTATAAATCAAATTCAAATTATACAATAATAATAATAATAATAATAATAATAATAATAATAATAATAATATTATTATTATTATTATTATTATTATTATTATTATTATTATTATTATTATTATTATTATTATTATTATTATTATTATTATTATTATTATAGATGTATTATGTCCAAACTTCTATTAAAAATCAAATCCTACTTACTAATCTGTTGAACCAAATCCAAGTAAAAGTACTATATAAAATTCTATTAGAAATTAAATTCAAATTATACAGTAATGATAATAACAATAATAATAATAATACATATATTCAAATTATATTTTAGTAATAATAATAGTAATAATTATATTATGCATTGTGTTTAAATTTTTATGAAAAATCAAATTGTACTAATAATTTGTTCATCTAATTTAAATAGAAGTAGCATCCAAGTTTCTAAAATTAAATTATACTACTAATCCATCTATATAATTCAAATGAAAATAAATAGAAATAGAAATTAAATTTTTATTAGAAATCAAAATCAAATTATGCATTAGTAATAATAAATTACAAATTGATATATATATATATATATATAGTTAAATTCAAACTCAAACTAGGGTTGAAAATTTAATATAATAAATGATGTTGTGAGACTTATTGCAGTGGTTGGTTCAGGTAATTTGGGTTAAGTCGAGGTTATTGGATCAGTTTGTTTTATCTTGGCTTCTACAACACAACAGAGGTAAAAAAGGTGTCTAACCAGTTGCCGAAAGTCCACTCTAATACTTAAGTCAGTAAAATGCTGGAGAAAAAGAGAGTGAATGAATATAATGTATGAGAGGTACTTGGTAAAATTGTTTATATAGTGGCTAAAGATACTTGCTTTCTTATTGGATTATAAATCAAAATCAATAGAAATTAAATTTTTATTAGAAATCAAAATCAAATTATGCACTAATAATAATAATTTTAAGTACAACCTTTGATTTTAATTAATATATATATATATATATATATATATATATATATATATATATATATATATATATATATATCTGTGTGTCTGTGTGTATTTATATTTATATACATAAAGTTAAATTCAAATTCAAACTAGGCCTGAAAATTTAATATAATAAATCACGTTGTAAGACTTACCACAGTGGTTAATTCGGGTTGAGTCAAGGTTATTGAATCGAGTTGATTTAGTTTGGCTCTTACAAAACAACAAAGGTAAAAGGGTGTTCGATCAGTTGCCGGAAACCCACTTCGATTCTTAAGTCAGTAAAACGTTGGAGAAAGAGAGAGTGAATGAATGTAATGTATGAGAGATATTTGGTAATGTTGTTTGTATAGTGACTAGAGATATCCGCTTCCTTATTAGATTAGGATTTGAATCCTTCCTATTTAGTACTTGTTTCATGATGAGAACTATCTTATTTGATAAAAGCGAATATTTATATTTAGGATGAGTTAAGAGCTAGTTATATTTGAGTAGGTCGAACTACATTGGTTTGTAGTCCAGTGGGCTTTAATGTGGGCCAAGTCGCTTCGACTTGTTATAGTGATGGAAGTTGAACTAGGCTTCTTGTGTGGTTGGGTTTAGCCTATATTTACTTGGATAGTATCACATGTCCCCTCAGTTCGAGTTTATTTACATCTCAAAAATGTTGTATTGGTGGAATAACCAAACTGCTATGGTGAAGCAGATTTTCACCAGGTAGTCTGAGCCAAGGAGCTTTTCCTTCTTCTTTTATTTTCTTTCTTTTCTTTTCTTTTTTTTTTTCGAGTGGAAAATTTTGTTTCAAAAATTGAAATGTGAAGCGCTTGTCCCATCATTCTGCCATGCATCATTTCATCAACGTGTCTTGGGATTATAATTTAAATTAAACCATTCGGGGCCATCTGATGAGAGTGGCAGTTCGTCTAGTCCTGTCGTTAAGATTTTCTCCTTAGGTTTATAAATATAGTTATTGTGTTTGCCATAAATTCATTTGTCTTTTCTCGACCATTTGCTTTCTTTAAGGAATTTCCTTTCTCAAAGTACTTTAGATAGTTTGAAGTGGTCAATTTTGCGATCAAGAGGTGAGATTTTTGATATTGCTTTATTTCTTTATCTTTTATGCTTTTATTCTTTACATAAATTTCTTAATCATAGACCCAAATGCTATCAAGGACATTGTTCCTTTGCCCTCTATTGATACTAGTGTGATTTAATATGTTAGGGCTAAAGACGAGGTAATGGGGTTTGTTAACAGCGAACACGATTTTGAAGAAGTAAAAAGGGGTAGCGATGGGGGAATATAGGATTTAGAGAGACGATGAATGAGATGACTTAGATGGGGAGGATTCTGACAGAATGGTTTAGGGGGATGATCCAGATGACGATGTGGGCCTGAGCCAAATGAATACCGAGTTGGCTCAAGTAGAGTTTTAACATGAGCCATTAAGGATTCAACGAGTAAACCTTAAAGTAGCTGAGGTGCCTAGCGGGATATCTGTGTGACGTTTAGCCAACATCCACCTTAAGTACAATATTCTATTGGACATCAAATTAAGCATCCCAGATTTTGAGTTGAGGCTTTTTTCTCCACTAGGGTTTAACTTATGCTTTATGAAGAAGACTTAAAGGCTGATTTTAGATTGCATGTGCCAAAGTTTATTCAAAGAGTGCTAAGAGGTTTTAATGTGCTTATGTCCTAAATAAACCCGAAAGACATTAGGATGCTGATGGGTTTGCACTTATTGGCATAAGAGAAAAAGGTGTTTGTTTTAATAAGAGTGGCAAGACAACTCTTTATCATTAATGATTAGGTTGTAAAGGATCATTGGAATTTATCCTCTAAGCCCAATATAGGTATGTCTACTCACTTCTCTTCATTTATTAAAGGCCAGAAGTATAAGATTTTTATTGTTATGTATGAACATAGAACATGTTTTCTTACCAAATGGGTCAACAAGGATGATTGGAGCTGTAAGATTGTTCTTACTGAGCAAGAACGAGAGTGAGCTAAGCATCTTCGAGCCTTAGTTGAGGACCTTATTGATTTAATAGACTTGATACACATGCATCTCCCAACCCGAGTTAGTACATATTTTTTTTTAGTACAAGGAAATATTTGTATACTAACAGCTATTAATGCTTCTTTGTTTTGCATATATAGACATGAAAGCTCTAAGGAAGGTGATGGTAAGACAGAGAGTAGAGCAGACTACTTAGGATGAGGCAAAGCAATCGAAAACCCATGTGAAGAAGGCAAGTAAGAAATGTCCACATGGGAGACAAATACACTTGACTTACAGGCCAAGGATATTGATGACTTGTCCAATAAGGTGCCTGCTACTCCTTCCCCTTCCTTATACTAACATTATCATCAAGTCAATAGAGATTGAGGTGTCACAAATGAAGAAGGCCCAGATGGAGTTAAGTGAGACTGACTTAGATGAAGAGCTTTTTATGCTTCTGTGGAATCCGAACCAGCATCCATATCCTCACGTGTTCTTAAAGAATAAGTATGATCTTTGCTTTTATACAATACGATAGTTAGCAAGACACTCATAGGATATGCCTCTTACCTAATGATGAAAAAAGGTTTGAGCATCTTATAAACAGAGAGCTTGTAGCTTAGGTGCAAATGCTCAAACTCAATGTATAAGTAGTTTGTGTAATCAAATTTGTTTAAGTGTTTACGAAGATACTAAGTTGCTTTTTTTTTTTTCTTAGTCAGGCTGTGACAACTAAGGTGGACTTAACTATGTGACTCAAGACTGTGGAGAAGTAATTTAAAAGCTTCACCAAGTTGGAGACTATGGTAGCGAAGGCTCATGATGTTTTGTTTAATGAGCATGAGGATACGCTTAAGCAGGCTACCACCTCAGCAAACCCACTTTGTGAGACTCAGGGAAAGTTGGAGGTTGTCGAGGCGTGCGTGACCGAGCTATCTTCCTTAAAGGGATAGTTGAGAAAGAAAAATACTGGGCTAAAAGAGGTTAAGAAAAAGAATACTGAGCTCAGCTAGGATGTTAAGGACTTATAAGAGAAAAAGGTTGTTGCTTAGGCATTCGCGCTTAAAGAAATGTCTTCCATCTGCTTTGGTTATAATAAAAAAAATTGGCAAACCCTAGTAAGAACACACCAATATTTGGACTTTGATTATATTAGTGATGTTGTGCTAGGGGATGATAACGATGAAGAAGATCAGGAAGAGCCTAAGTCATAGGCTTTCTCTTGTAACCTTAAGCTTTTTTTTTTTTTGTAACAAATTTTTCTAAGTTAATGAAAATCTTTTTCTTTGTTACCACTGTACTTCTTGATAATGCTTTTGGTTAGGATTGATATACTTAATCATTTGTGCTAGATGTCCTTTTAGAAAGTTATGATGAGGTAGGTTAGCTGGCAACGTAACAAAATTTGATTGATGTACGAGGTAGATTAGCTCATTTTTTGTAATAAAATATGATTGATGCATAAGGTAAATTAGCTCGGTACATGATAAAATTTGATTAATATATGAGATAGATTGGCTCAATACATAATAAAAAGTGATTGCTACTTCGAGATAGATTTTCTTTAGTACATTTATCTTTAATAGTTGAGGTAAATCAACTCAATAATGTTTACAAAGCACGAGGCAGATTAGCTCAGTGCATTAGTGCACTAGGTATACTAGCTTAGCGTTTGTACAAAAGTGTAAAGAGATAATCTCACAAGATAAGAATTTTTACGCGGTTCAGTAATTTTCCTATGTCTATAGATAACTTCATTTTTATTTGAAAAAGGAATAAGTAATTTACAGAAAAAAGATAACAAAGGCTGCTTATATGTAGTATTTCTTTAATGCTTCCATGTTCCGGGTGCAAGGCATGAGCTTTCTTTCCATAGCTTCTAGCTTGTATCTTGTAAGGCTTATCACTTTAGCAGCTTTGTATGGGCCTTCTTACTTAACACCAAGTTTCCTTACCCCGACCTCTTTTTGAGCTTTGTTTGTTTTACAAAACACTAGATTGCCCTCTTTTAGTGCTCAATTGACTCTTTTATTATGAAATTGAGCTACTCTTTATTGATATGTTGTAGCTCGGATGGTGTTTTTTCTCATCTTTCTGTTAACAGGTCTAAACTGATGTGAAGCCCTTCTTCATTCTGCTTAGGAATGTGATGAAGTACTTTATGAGGGAATACTAATTTTCACAATGATTACTGCCTCAGTTCCATATACTAAGGAAAAAGGTTTTTGACTAGTTATAGTTCTTGGTGTTGTTCTTAAGGCCCAAAGAATGTGGTTGAGTTGATCTACCCAAGTTTCTCATGCAACATCTAGCTTTTTCTTGATTCCTTATAAGATTGTTATGTTTGTTACCTCAATTATATCATTTATTTGTGGGTGAGCTATTGAGGTGAACCGAAGGTCGATGCCTAGATCAACACAGTAGGAGCAGAACTGTTCACAATCAACTGTTTTTCATTATTTATGATTAATACTTTAGGATACTAAACCAATAGATAACGTTGTTTTTAAAAAAGTTAAGAACTTTTGACTAGGTGGTAGTAGCCAATGCTTCAACTTCTGACTATTTAGAGAAATGATTTATGGTTACTACAACAAATTTGTTTGGCCCCGTGCTTGTAGGAATGGTTCTAGGATGTTTATTCCCTACTGAAAAAAGGTCATATTGAGTCTATGGGTTGCTGCTTTGTTATTGGCTGTTGAGGGATAGACATGTGTTTTTAGCATACATCGCATTTTTGCATGAGCCATTTAATGTTTTTAAACATTATGGGCTAAAAATACCCTACTAAAACAACTTTTCAAGCTAAGGTACTAGCTGCTTTATGAGCTCCACAAATGTTTTCATGAATTTTTCTAAGTACTTAATTTCCATCGTCTACAGAGATACACTTGAGTCAGGATTAACTATAAGATCGATTGTATGTTCAACAGCTACAAGGTGTTGGGCTGAAGCCTTTCTTCTATCAAAATTCCCTCAGGTAATGTTGCTTGAAGAGAGGCTACCATTTTAGTTAGGGAATATGCTTCTTCGTTACTCTCCTAAGGGATTTGCTCTAATGTCCAACTTTCTCCTATCATCTCAAAATTTTCTAAAAGGCGTTTTGCGTGCTCAACATATTTAATCATAATGGGTTTCTTGACGGCTTATTGCCCAAAGGGCTGTTGGACTACCAATCTTGAGTCACTGTGTATGATAAGGTGCTCAACTCAAACTTCTTATGCCAATTATAGCCCGATAATTAGGGCTTCATATTCTACCGCATTATTGGTGGCTTGAAATTTTAATTTGACAACATATTTAATAGTGATTTTGTTTAGTCCTTATAAGATTATCTCGGCTCATACTCCTTCTGTACTTGAGGTTCTATCCACATATCATTTTTTATTCTTCTTTTTTCTTGGTCTGTTTGGGTTTATGTTCCCTGCCTGTTAGCTCAAATACAAAATATGTCAGGACTTGTGCTTTCATGGTCTGCCTTGGTTTGAATCTGATATCAAATTCGTAAAGCTGGACTACCCATTCTACTATTTCCTCTAAAGTTTTTACCTTTTACAATATCTTCCTTAGTGATTGATCTATGTGGATCATTGTTATATAGGCTTGGAAGTAATGTATTAGCTTTATGGTTGAGTTGACCAGTGCATAGGCCAACTTTTCCAGTATGGGGCAATTTAGCTTGAGATCTTTGAGGACCTTGTTAACGTAATTACTAGCTTTTGCTCTGTTTCTTCTTCTTTGATTAGAATCGAGGTGACCATGTCTTTTGTTACTGTTAGGTACATATATAGCGGCTCGTCTTGCAAGGGGCGGTTGAGCAAGAGAGGTGAGTTAAGAAATACTTTTAATTCTTCAAAAGCTTTGTGACATTCGTTATCCCACTTGAATTTCTTAAGATCTTTCAATGTTTTGTAAAAAGGAAAACAACTCTAAGTTGAGGAAGACATGAATCTTTGAGGGTCGTGATCCTTCTATTTAGTTTTTAGACCTTGTTGATGGTTTAGGGTGGCTTCATATCTAGGATTACTTTGGTCTTTTTAAGGTTGGCTTTTATGCCTTTATAGGAGATCATAAAGCCTAGGAAATTACCAGCTTGGACTCTAAATGCAAATTTTTTTGGATTGAGCTTCTTGTTGTATTAGTTGAAGGTTTTATAGGCTTTTTTCAGATCCCTGGCATGGTCTTTAACTTAGCGACTTTTTACTATCATATCATCCATGTAAATTCTACCTTTTTTTTAATATATTATTTAAACATATGGTTTTACTAGTTTTTGATAGGTGGCTCTACATTTTTAGCCTAAAAGGCATTATCCTATAACACTAGGTGCCTTCATAAGTTATGAAGCTTATTTTTTCTTCATCTAGCATGAACATTTGGATTTGATGGTATCTTACAAATGCATCAATAAAACTGTACAACTTGTATCTTACACTGGAGTCAATGAGCTAATCTATGTTTGGGTAGGGGGTAGCTATCTTTTGGGCAGACTTTGTTGAGGTCTATGAAATCTACACACATTCACCATTTTTCATTCAACTTTTTTTACTAACACCACATTAGTAAACTAGTTTGGATACTGTACTTTTCGGATGAATCCATCTTGCAAGAGTTTGCATGCTTCCTCATTTATGGCTTTCTATAACTCTAATGCATGGTTTTGCTCCTTCTGCTTGACTAGTTTAGATGACTTGTCAATGTTGAGCTTATGGACAATAGCTAAAGGATCAATCCTAGTGATTTCTAAAGTAGACTAAGCAAACGTGTGGAGTAATTTGAGATGGGTCGAGTTAATGTCCTTTTCTACTAGTTATGCAACCTAGGTTCTAATGCGGGGAGATCAATTTTCTCTTATTGCTAGGAGTTTTAGATCTACTACTGGTTTGGTGTTTTTAGGAGCACATTCAGGAATAAAGTCTAATGATTCAAAGAAATGACATGGTTTACCTCCTTGAGGATGTTCATATATGTCTCTCATGCTATTTTTTGATCTCCCCTGACAATTGTCATGCCCTACTTGGTTAGAATTTTCATTATGAGATACCTAATGCAAATACATATTGTTGTGTCATACAAGATTAGTTTTCCAATGATGGCATTATATGCAAAGGGAATGTCTATGACCATCCATATGGCTTTGAATTTCTTTATGATTTTCATATCTCCCAATTCCATGTTCAGCTCAATGGATCCGATGACATCGACTTTGGTTCCCCCCAACCTAGTTATAGGGGTTCAAAGTGGTCGTAACCTCTTCAAATCCAACCTAAGTGCTTTAAAAGTTTTGGCAATCATCATATTGATCGCACTGCCATTGTCCTTTAGGATCCGCTTAACCAAGAAGTTTTCAATTTGGTTTTGAACTATTAGGGCGTCTACATGAGGAGTGTTGAGCTTTTTGTCATCATCTGTAGCAGAAAAAGTGATGGGATAGAACATTGGATCCTTCATGTTTTTCTTACTATTGACAGAGTATATCTGATGGATTTGTCATTTTCTTAAGGTGGAGTTGTCTCCTCATGTAGTTCCTCCTGCTATGACATCAACAACTCCTATGTATTGTTTGTTGTTAAGCCTTTTGTCTTAGTGTTCATCCTCTTGTAAGTGCTTATGTCTGTTTTTCTTTAAGGTTGCTCTCTTTTTGAATCGATTGAGCTTGCCTTGCTGGACTATTCTTTTGATCTCATTTTTTAGATCTTTATATTCTTCTATGTCGTGCCTATTATCTCTGTGAAAACTGTAATATCTATCTTTATTTTTGATGGTCGAGCCTCTTAATGGATGAGGGAAGTGGATCCTTTCTCTTGACCTTTTGATCCAGCGGAGAACTTCACTTCTGCTTGTTGTAAGTGGTGTATAGAACCAAGCCAAACTGTTGTTCGAGTCTGATCGTGGTCCTCTATGTCTAGCTTTGTCTTTATCATTTATGTTATCTCTTTGCCACATTTCTTTCCTTTTCTTATTCAAACCATGAAAGTAAATTCGCAAGTTGTCATCTAACTTGATGAATTGATTACCTCTTTCCATCAACTCATAAAACTTTTAGGAGGATCGATGCTAAAAGAATCGAAGAGCCCCTTGGTTCTTACAGTTTCAGATCATTGCATTTGTTGTTACTTCATGATTGAGGTTGGTTACTTGCATGGCTACCCGGTTAACTTGGCAAGATAATCACACAACGACTCTCATTCTTCTTTGATAACCTCATATAAGTCTGAGGAAATGTTCACCTTGGGGATGACTGATACAAACCGAGTTGCAAAATATTGTGAGAGTTGAAAGAACTGTGAATGGAGCAGTGAGTTAGTTCTTGGTACCAGTCTTGTGCTACTTTTTCAAGGGTGTTAGGGAAGATTTTATAGAGTAAGGCATCTGAGCAATTATATAGTTCTAGTCTGGATTGAAATTTATAAAAGTAGCTCTGAGGATCAATTGTGCCATTGTACTTATCAATCTGAGGTAATTTGAATTTGTGAGGTACTAGCTCAACCCTAACCTTTGTAGTTGGTGGGTTATGATCACAAGAGTGTTAGTCAAAGGCGAAGTGTTCCCTGCCTCATGTTCGTTCGACTGCCTCCATGAATTTCTTTTTAAGGGCATCATTGTCCAAATAAGTGCTTTCTACATGAGTGGTTCGATTGTCCTTAGGCTTGTATGAGGATTCAACTATGTCATTGCGTGTCTTTGAGTATCCGATCCTTCCCTTTTCTCGAGCTGGATTCTCCAATGGTTGCTACCTAACTGTTGGAGGTGGCATGTTTTGAGACTCGATAACAACAATTTATGGGGCGATTGAGGGTTCCTTTTGCGTTAGGGCTTTCTCAACCCTTTTCAATGTTGCAGTGAAGTTTGCATAAGCAACAACCATCTAGCCAATAGCTTGGGGGTCGAGATTTAAGATGTTGGTGTAACTGAAGGCTAGGTTCCCCGGTGTTGGTGGGGAAGTGAATGTTGAGATGTTTGTTAATGGGGGGGTGTGGTCTAAAATATTGGATTGGATGTGGTCTTATGGGGTTTTTAAGTCATTGGGAGAAGTCATGGTTAAAGGTTTGGAAAGTCTACTAAAATAAGTCTACACTTACTGCACCAATGATATTGTGAGGTTTACCATAGTGGCTGGTTTAGGTGATTTGAGTTGAGTCGAGGTTATTGGCTTGGGTTATTTTAACTTAGCTTTTGCAAGATAGCAGAGATGAGGAGGTGTCCGACCGGTTGCCGAAAGCCCACTTTAATGCTTGAGTTAGTAAAATGTTGGAGAGAGAGAAAAAAAAATGAATTTAATGTATGAGAGACACTTGATAATACTCTTTATTGGAGTAGGGATACCTGTTTCTTTATTGGAGCAAAGATACCTGTTTCCTTATTTTAGTAAAACTTAAACTTTTCTTGTTTTGTGATTGTTTTCTGGTGAAAATTATTTTCCTTGATAAGAGAGATGTTTGACAGCAACTAATCTATAAAAGTTATGTAAGTGGATGCTTTAGTTACTTTTGGATTTATAAACAGCTTCCCACTTTTTCCAGCTCAAGTTTGTATTGGATTTTGCTCTTGAAAGAGGATGGAGTTTGCTGGCATAGATGCTATGAATTCACCATTGGCTGAACCATTCGGAGTAGTGCATTAATAATTTGAACCGCTGAATTAATTAGCATCAGTAGTCTCAACGTATTATAATTCAGTCAAATTTAAACCCCTTGTCTCCTCCTAATTTTAGTTATGCTGCTTGCTCAAGTTATATGTTATTCATTTGTTTGGTAAGCTGCCTTAACGTCTCATTATTTAGTGGCAGTTGCCAAGTGTGAGATAGCATATTTCACCGGAGTTAATGGTATTATGATTCGGGAAACGGCAGGAACATTTGGGATAATAACACCAAATGATAAATTTTGGGGTAATCTTTTAGCTTCTTATGCTGTTTTCATTTAAATAATATGAATGACTCTGCGATTCATATAATGTCATGATACTGCATGTTTTATGTATTATGTGCTATGGCGGCATAACCCTCTATTAGATTATGGTGGCTTTGCAGTGTTTACTTTTGGTTGGAGTTCTTTGTCCTCTGCAGTTGGTTTCTTTCTACCTTTGCTCTCTGTTGATGCATATGTTTACCTGCATCAGCTGGGCAACTAGAAACAAAATCGTTTGGTTCTTTTGTTTTATTGATGTGAAATGCTACATTTGTTCATGTACGATGAGAGGCCTTAGCTGCTTAAAAGCTGAAATCATTGTTTGTAGATATCTTAGTCTCGATATCTCATGGAAATGGGCTAGTTATTGGTAGCTTTTGAAGATCATCCTATAGCAGTGTAAGCATCTATGGTTCTCAAGAACTTGACACTTTTTCGTGTTGCATGAAGCATCCGTGATTTTCAGTTGCTGCCTCATGTGAAAGCCTTGAAAACTGTCTGAAACAAGGCATGCAATCTCTTATTCAATAGATGATTGTAAAACTTAGATTTCTTGTTTCTCTTGCCTCATCCTTTGAATTGCCTGCAATCTTTGGCTCTACAATCTCTTATTCAATAGATGATTGAAAAACTTAGATTTCTTGTTTCTCTTGCCTCATCCTTTGAATTGCCTGCAATCTTTGTCTCTAATTATTTTTTTTAATCATTTGTTGTGGTGCCCAAAAAGTATTCTATTTTTATGTTCCAAGTTGATTGTTTTAAGATCATATTACAAGGGGACAAACTGATCTCCAGAAATTTGGGCTTATGATCATCATATTTCCAATGTGTCTAAGGAATCCATTTAAAAATAAGCCAGAATAACATTAATTGCTTATTCTATCTTTCTAGGACTTATTCAAAGTTAAGAGAAAAATGTTTGGAACCAGGTTGGAGGTGATGCATATGCCCAAAAAAAAAATAAAAAGATGCAAAGCTTTCCTGTTATATTGTGTCTGAACTACAATTTATCTGGTACTGGCCAGTTTTCTCAGATTAGAGTGTGAGTTGCTATGATTTCTGTTGTCTTGATTTTGGTGCCACAATGTTGAAGGTAGAAATAAACAATGAACGAAATCAATGTCACAATTGTGTATTAGGTCGTAATTTAAGAGAACTTACATTAATAGCAAAGATAAATTAATATAGTACCAAAATCTTGCAGTGTTACTGTGGAGGTCTTTCATGTTTCGTCCTTTAAAAGTTATTTATTTTTATCATGAGTCATGAAAATCAGAAAATTGACAAACTCTTTTGGACTTAGGAGAGGGACGTGGCATAACTGGATAATGATGACCACTTATTAATTAGGCTAACCTTCAGTAAGTCCTTTTTTTTTTTTTTTTTTGAACAGGGCCTTCAGTAAGTCAATGAAGGACGTCTATTCCTTGTTTAAAGCTAAATAGAGCCTTAATATGAGAATCCAGGCTTGTCTCAGATACTGTTACTGTTCCTTCTTAAGAACTTATAGCAGTGTTGGCATCTCGACTTTGAATTTATTGCAACAGAATTTGAAGCTTTAACAGGCTATTTTGTTGAATTCTTGTAATTGTTTTACGTTGTTTTTTTGTCTCTCATTTCTGCAAAAGCAGTTCAATTCTTTGTCAGTAATGGTTTTCCTCTTCCAGTAACCGGGAACCCCTGATGAATAAGCTTGTCAGTCATATTGTTTTCATGTTATGCAATCCTAATTATTTTAAGTCATTTTGCATACCTAGAAGGTAAT
>CATIWR010384377.1:0-15322 GCA_949677035.1 Omphalea diandra
TTTGATGCTTTCAAGAGTTTTGCAAAAAGAATTCAAAATGAAAAAGGTTACTTCATTTCTTCTATTAGAAGTGACCATTGAAAGAAATTTCAAAATGAGTCTTTTGAAACTTATTGTTCAGAGAATTTAGTTTTTCATAATGTTTCAACTCCTTGAACACCACAACAAAATGGTGTTGTAGAGAGAAAAAATAGAACACTAGTAGAAATGGCTATAACCATGCTCAATGAGTATTCTTTACCAAATTACTTTTGGGCCAAAGCCATTAATACTTCATGTTACATTGCAAATAGAGTTTTTAAAAGACCCATTCTCAATAAAACTTTTTATGAGCTATGGAATGGTAGAAAACCCAAGATATCATACCTAAGAGTATTTGGATGTAAGTGTTATATTTTAAATACCAAGGATAATCTTGGAAATTTTGACTTCAAGACTAATGAAGAAATATTCTTAGGCTATTCCACCTCTAGCAAGACATATAGAGTCTTTAACAAGAATTCAATGGTAGTTGAAGAGTTTATGAATGTTGTCTTTAATGAATCTAGTAAAATTTATATTGGGAAAGGTGTCTTTGTTGATGATCTTGTAGGTGACTTTGAAAAGTTAGAATTGAAAGACACTACTAGAAGAGAAGATAAAATAAGGAAGGAGATGAATCATCAAAAGAAGATGAGAAACCACAACATCAACAAAGAGATGAGCCAAGCCAAGATCTACCCAATGATTAGAGATTTTCCAAATATCACCCTAAGGACTTGATCATTGGTGATACCTCCAAGGGTGTAAGTACTAGATCACAACTTCATCCTTTAGATAATAATCTTGCCATTATTTCTCAACTTAAGCCAAAATCAATTGATGAGGCTCTTGATGATGACAGTTGGGTGCTTACTAGGAACTTGTCCCTAGGCCTAAAGAACACTCCATTGTAAGTTGCAAATGGGTGTTTAGGAACAAGTTAGATGAGTAAGGCCTTATCACAATGAATAAAGCTAGATTGGTTACTAAGGGCTACAACCAAGAGGTAGGTATATATTATGATGAGACATTTGACCCAGTTGCAAGATTAGAGGCCATTAGGATACTTTTAGCTTTTACATGCCATATGAATTTTAAGCTTTTTTAAATGGATCTTAAAAGTGCATTTTTGAATGGAATTATTGAGGAGGAAGTCTATGTTGAACAACCTCCTGATTTTGAGTCACATTGTTTTCCAAATCATGTTTTTAAATTGAACAAAGTCTTATATGGATTGAAACTAGCTCCAAGAGTTTGGTATGAAGGGCTTAGTTCATTTCTTTCGAAAAATGATTTTAAAAAAAGGAAAGGTAGACACCATACTATTTGTTAAAAAGCACAAGCATGATACACTAATTGTACAAATCTATATTGATGATATCATTTTTGGTGCTACTAATGAGTCTCTTTGTGATGATTTTACTAAGTGTATGACTAGGGAATTCTAAATGAGCATGATGGGAGAGCTCAAGTTCTTTCTCGGTATACATATCAAACAAACCATAAATGGGATCTTCATCAACCAAGCCAAGTATACAAAGGAAATACTCAAGAAGTTTGGCATGGATGGTTGCAAAGTAGCCAAAACCCCCATGAGTGGTACCATCAAGCTAGACAAAGATGAATCGGATAAGATGATAAATGAAAAGAAATATTGAGGTATGATCGGATCTCTACTTTATCTTATTGCTTCTAGGCCAAATATCATGTTTAGTGTATGTATGTGTGTTAGGTTCCAATCCTCTCTTAGAGAGTCTCATTTAAATTCTGTTAAGAGAATTTTTAAGTATTTGCATGGCACAATTCACTTAGAGTTATGGTATCCTAAGGATTCATCCTTTAGTTTCATAGGATATTCGGATGTGGATTATACAGGTAGTTTATTAGATAGGAAAAATACTTATGGGACTTGCCAATTTATAAGAGAATGCCTAGTATCTTGTTTTAGCAAAAAGCAAGTGTCGGTTACCTTATCCATCGTAGAAGCCGAGTATGTTGTTGCAGGTTGTTGTTGCACCCAAGTTCTTTAAATGAAACAACAATTGAAGGATTTTGGAAAAGTGATTGATCACATTCCTATTAAATGTGATAAGACTAGTGCTATTAATTTTTCTAAGAATCCCATCCAACACTCTAGGAGTAAACACATAGATATTAAGCATCATTTCCTTAGAGATCATGTTCAAAAGTGTGATGTTGTGTTAAAATTTATTGACACAAATCATCAATATGCAAATATTTTCACTAAACCTCTCAATAAAGAAAGATTGAACTTCATTAAAAGAGAATTGAGAATGATTGATGGAAGCTCCCTAAAGTGAAAATTTGATCTTGTGTATGATTGCTATGTGTGTTGAATTTATATGTTTTGATTGTATGTCTTGTGTTCTCTTTTTGACACATTCTAAGTGGATCATAATTTTGATTCTTTCAAATCTTATTTTTTCTTTCTTATCCTTGATTACTCATAATTTGCAGTTGTTATCTTATCTTTATGGTTGCGAATTACAAGTCCTAGTCACCCGACTATCAAACATCAAATAGTGGTCACGAGAATCAAGCTCCATCGCAAATTTTGGTCAAGAAATCAAATTTTTTACCATTGTAGTGCATATTCCTGAGGAAAATTTGTCCGTCACTCACATTTTTCAGAAATCGCGATCGCGATCTAGGAATTCGCGGACGTGAATTTGAGTAACTGTCAAGCCATTAAGCAATTTGATTGCCAACTGTTTCCTACTCTTCATTAATCCATTTCTAGCCATTTGTGCACCTCTTCAATGGCTATATAAACCCTCTAAATAGTGACTTTCATCACTTAATCATACTCCAAAACTCTCATCTTTCAAAACCTCTCAAAATCTTCCAATCTCTTCATCTTTTGCAATGGCTCCCAAAAAGATCTCAAGAGCATACAAGGGCAAGGTTGTGGCTCAGCCATATACACCTCCTACACTCCACCTAATGAAAGGCATCACCAAGGAGGAGAAAGAGAGGTACAAAGCAAATTCTTCCAAGATCATCCTTCCCAACAAGATTCCTTCTACCTTTTTATTGGAGACCTTGGGCATCAATGCAGAGATTCATGCTTTCTTTTCCAATTTGAGTTGGAACGAGTTCATTTTTCGAGATAAACTCGGTTATGAAGAAATTGTGAGGGAATTCATGTACACGGTCCAATTGAGTCGAGTAGGGCAATACAGGTTAGTATTCTGAGCTTTCGACGATCCTTTTTATATTACCTTTGAACAACTATCCTCCCTCTTCAATCTTCAAGTAGGAGAAAACATTCTCTTTATCATCTTCGTGCTTGATGTTATTTATTCTAAATTCTAGTCAAAAATATCTATTAAAACTAAATACGACCCCAAAACCTCATTGGCCAAACACATTAAAACCTTACCCTTTTGGATGCTTCATTGTATTATCACCTTTTTTGTAAATGCTAGAGGTGATGGTAATGAGAGAGTATCACAAAAAGACTTGGCATTTCTTTTTTGCCTTCTAAAAAACAAACCGACTCAAACTAGCCGGTATCTTGTGGATCAATTGATCCACATGAGTACCAAACCTAAAAGCCAATTCCTTCTGCCTTTTCACATTACTGCAATTTATCACTTTGTAGGGGCACTTGGTGAGGAAAATGAAAAATTTCTCACCAAGAAACTCCTCCCCTCTCAAAACTTTCTTGACCTCACTTACCTTATCAATGCCAAAGCCATACACCCAGATACCTATGACTGTACACTGGGTGCTATTGGGGCCAAGAAAATGGAAAGCTTCTAAGCCTCCAAGAGAAAGAGGCTTATCATAAAAGAAGAAGCACCTCTAGTTCCCTCTCATTAACCAAAACCTAAATCCAATATGTCACTTGCCACTATTAACAGAAAATTGGATAAGATGATGAGAATGATGAAAATGAGGTTCCTATTTCTCTCACATCTTCATAGTGACATGGTGGATTTATAAGAAAAGTTGGGTGTTCCTCCTTGCCATCTTCTGGACTACACAGAATTTGAAGATACTCAAGAAAAAGAGGGTAATGAAGAAGTTGAGGATGGAGATGAAGCAAAAGGTGCCAACAATGAGGAAGTAGAAGATACTTCTGGATATGATGATGACTCTCCAACTTTCTAGACTAAGGATTTCTTCTATCTTCTTTTTATTTTTAATTGCATAACTTGTGATCCCACAGTTGTTTATAAATAAATAAGATATGTTTCTTTGCAATTCCTTGTCTTGTGTGATTGATGGAATTTACTTTTATTGCATTCTTATTTTGCTCCTTATGAACACTTATGTATTTATTATGCATGTATTCTTTTCCCTTATGAACCCTTTTTTTGATCTTGCCAAAGGGGGAGAGATAGAAACAAGTTAAGTCTAAGGGGGAGAGAAAATAACTTGCAAATAATAGCATAAGTTGAGGGGGATCATCATACTATCATACTTAGGATTTTTAGAAATTTCACTTTGAATGATTGAATGCCATACTTAGGAAATTTCACCTTCAGTATTCATTGAATCATATTACACCCCAACTTCACATTTCTGCATTATTTTCCCTTAGGATCAATCTAAGTTGTCAAAACTAAAAAGGGAGAGATTGTTGGACTAGGATGGTTAATCCTAAGTCTTAAACCTCTTTTGATCTTGAAAAAGGAGATTGATCAATCATAATATTTCAATTGAGTGTTGTTTTGCATAATTAAGTTAAATTTTCAAGTGGAAGTTGGTTGGAGTTCATAATCTTCAAGAAGGCAAAGTTCATCCAAATTCGAATTCAGTGACTTATAATTCGCGACCACAATCTAGCTCAAGAACAAGTGACACTAGGCCAGACGAATTCGCAGGCATCATCTCTATCACGAATCATCCAAAAATGGGAGTGCCAAAGTCACAGACGATTTCGCGATTAGTGTCGCATCTCATTCGCGACCGCGAAATTCATAGTGTCTAAAGAGGGAACCAAGTCCATAACCACAGTGTGCCAAGTGTCTCAGGTATCTACTAAAGAATAAAATTCGCAAGAATGACATCTTGGGTAGCACCGTGATTTTAGAAGATGAAGATTGTCTTTCAAATAGAAGAATTTGCATCATGACTCATGCCATGTATAAAGAATAATCCTGACCGTAACTTTTATGGGCAGTTAGAAAGCAACAATTATATTTTCCTAGTGGACCAATGAGAAGATGACACGTGGACTAGCCGTTAGACACAAATGGGGTTTTTTGCCGTAATTTTTAGCTCCTGTATGAAAATTAGAAAGTCACGACCGCGAATCTCGCCTGTCATGCAATTAATGTAGAATCTGCCTAGCATGATTTAGAGATTTAATGAGCTTCTTAATGTAATGTCTCTTTGTGGATATGAGCTATAAATGCTCTACCAAACAGATATAAATTAAAGAGAATTCATTAACTTGTAACACAACTCTTGCACTTTTGCTACTCATTTTTTCTATTCTTTAAGTGATTGTTTGGTGTAAGCATAAATACCAATTGTAATAGGTTTTAGTGTGAGCCTATAAAGACACTAAAGAAAGGTTTTAGTGTGAGCCTGTGAAAACACTTTAAGAGAGGTTTTAGTGTTAGCCTTAGAAAACACTTATAAGAAAGGTTGTTGTGTGAGCCTTAAAAACATAAAGTATAAAAGTTAGGTGTGAGCTTGGAAACACCATTTTAAGTTAATGAAACACCCAATTACGTAGAATTGGGGAGTGGACGTAAGGTTGATTATACTCTAACCACTATAAATCGTATGTCTTCTTTTCTACTTTCTTTATCAATTTTTTAAGTTTTTCTAAACACCAATTCAACCCCTTCCTCCCCCCTCCCCCCCTTCTCCGCCCATATTGGTGCCTAGGGCCAACACAAGAATTAGATAGTCAATATCCATACCAATTCAAGCACTATAATCTTTGTCTTACCATTGCCATTTAAAGAAGACACTTTCAAGTCCTTTAATTTTGTCAAATTTGGTTAAGAATTTTATGTCACTTATCATGTACTTTGAATAACCTCTATCTAAATACAATTCATCTTTCTCCACCTTGGATTGCAAGCATTCTTAGAAGGAAAAATCATTTAGTTTTAGCTACATGATTTCTCTTGGGTCTATATGGATTAGCTTTTTCTAATTATTCATCATGCCTTTTAAAATGGCAGAGATGAGTAATATGGCCTTACGTACCATAATAGTAATATTCTCTATCAAAATGAATATGTCGCCTACTAGCTTTAGGTGTTATATACACATATTATCTCTTAGTGACATGCCTTTTATGAAAACTGTATCTAGGTGCATGACTTTCATTAATGTAACCGAAATGTGCATAGCCTTATGGCTTTTTAATACAACTATATAAAGCGGATTTTCTAGGAGACTTATATATGGTCATTTGGTGAGAATGCTTAAAAGCATATCTTTGCTCATGTTGTCTTTTTGGTTTGTATTAGTGGTACATAAAGACATAGTTGGCTTTAGGAGGGGAAGGTCTTGTGCATGCATGTGTACTTATGTAAGTTCCAAACCTTAATGCTTGTGCTTAAGCATTGGCATTTTCTTTTTATGAGATGTTTGACTATATAGTCTTAGGTGGACTAAAATTTCTTGTATACTTAGCTCTCACAAATATAATTTGTAAAGTAGGAGTAAAGTATGAGGATATGTTATATCCTAGACCACATTTTATGTAAGGATGATGATAGGTTAATGCTATATAAATAACCCTTTGAGCTGCAAATGCACAAATAATTAAGTAATAAAGTGTACAATAGTATGAATATTGTTCCCATGAGGATCAGGATTATGTACTAAACACCTTGTTCCTTGTATTATCTAGAAATCCAATATAAAAAAAAAATTTAAACTAATAATCAAAACTAAGGAAAATATAAACAAAGAAATTACAAAGAAATAATCAATATAAAAAGTTAGCTAGGGGCTCAACTTCACTTGGTGACTTTCTAAAGGGTCCTAATCCTTGTCTAATTGGTTCATTCATCAAGTACTATTATTGAGTCACTATGGTGATCAATTAATCCCACTCGAGTAAAAATTGACATATATGAGCATGTTAAATTAAAGGTTCTTTAACTCAAAAGCTAGACACCAAGTAATTGCCTTAGATTAAAAACAAAAGAAGGGAATTATTGAAGGTTATGTCCTATGAAAAACATGTCTCCATTGTTGATTAATCAAACTAATATGATTAATGGCTAGTTAATCAAACATGAAGCACTCAATAATTGTTAGCATAAATAATGAAAGAAACCAAAAATACTTAGATTAAGAAAACCCAATATAAGTCATATAAGATCCATTTACTACCCTAGCTTAAAGATAATTAGCTCATAATGGAAGAAAGAAAATAATAAACAATCAAACTAATGGACCTTAATTCTTAAAGCCTTGATTGCTTTCTTGCTCTTTTTTGCTCATCAACCCTTACTTGATTTATTTATTTACTTTTGGGTGGCTATTTGATGCCCAAGATGGGTTATTCCTCCCTTATTTAAAGGGTTTTATCTCCTTAAATAGTGTTCTTAAGATGTATACTAAGTAGGAACCTTAAGGGATTGAAAAAGGAAGAGTTTTGAAGAGCTTTTAAAAATCCCATTTTTAGGTTTTTAAGGGCGTACGGTCATATATTAAGGCACACAGTCATGTGTCAATGGTGTGTGAATTTTAATACATTCTACCTGAATTTGCTTCTTAGGTGCATGGTCGTGCAACTTGGTTGTGCGAACTTGTAATCAACTTTTGACCTTAAAGATGACATGCATTACATAAAAGATGTAGAACTATGTCTTCACTTTCTAATGGCATTTAAATCACCTCATTTTTAGCTTTGTAGAGGGAGACATGCCTAAAATATCGATCAATACTTAAAACTAGAACTTAGGTTACCTTCTCTTGCTCTTTGACCACTTTTCTCCCTTTTAACCCTGCATAACACAAATTTACTTCCTTTAATCCCTTTCATTTGAAAAATTAACATAATATCATCAAGTTATGAAATATATGTAGATTATGCACCAAACAAATTGTCCCAAACTTAAACTCTTACTTGTCCTCAAGCAATAATAATTCAAAATAAAATCCAATAACTTAAATGATTAATAATATGTTCCAAAATCTTGAGGAGAATTTATCCCAGTCATAACTAAACTTTTCATCAACTAAGTAAATAGACTTACAATAATAACAAGTTCTTACCTAAAATGCTTTATTTACAATCAGTTAACACAATAGAGTGTGTGTGTGTGTGTGTCTTGGTAACATATTTCATTCAAAGTTTCAACTTCTAATCATGTATAACTTAAATAAGATTCAACTACAACTTCTTAGAAGTTAAACATGACTAAAGGCAAAACTATCCCACCTTTTGATGATGGGTGCATGATATATAAAAATCCCTAAGCTACAAATGCATAAGTTAGAAGTAATAAAGTGTACTATGCTAGTACGAATATCATTCCCATGAGGATCGAGTTTAAGTACTAAGTATCTTGCATCTTATATAATTTAAAGGATTAATAGTGGAAGGTAATTCTAATTATAAAAATATAAAAATAAAGTAAATTACTAATAAAAATGAGAGATAATCAATGGATAAGAATAGCGAAGGGTTTAACTTCACTTGATAATCTTCTATTGGATCTCTAATCCTTGTTGAATTGATTCATGCAACAAGTGCTAGTATCAAGTCATTAAGGTAGTCAATTAATCCCTGTAAAGTAGAAATTGACATGCAAAATCATGTTAGCTAAAGTTTCCATAACTTAAAATCTAAACATTAAGGAATTGCCTTTTAATTTAAGACTCTAAAGATAGCACTAAGTTGTTGAGGTTTCTCAACTCAATAACAAAGCAAAGGAATTGTTGAAAGCTCCAATTCATGAAAAACACCTCTTTATTGTCAATTAATAAAACTAAGATAACAAGACTCAATAGTTGCTAGTACCAATGATACAAGAAACCAAATAGATTTAGATTAAGAAAATCCAATGAAAGTTATATAAGATCCATTTACAATCCTAGCCAATAAAAGTTTAGTTTATAATGGAATAAAGAGAAGAAAAGAAAACAGATAAAATAACTCTAAGAATTGCCATGGATTGCTTCTTGATTGCTTAAATTCTTGCACATTCTATCTCTAGAATTTTGATGTAACCCTAGCTAGAACGATATTCCCTTTCCCTCATACTCTAAGTCTTATTGTCCCCCCTCCCCCTCTTAAATAGTTCTCGAGACATCCCATCAAATAAGGGAGCTCAAATGCCCACGAAAGGAAAATGAATCCCTCTCGAGTATGAGTTTCGATTCTGATTTAATGAGGCATACAACTATGCACATAGTTGTGCGATTCTGCGATAGCTACCTTCAAATCTCCCTTCTTGTGCATGGCCATATACATGGTTATGTTTACATGTTTTTATCTTCATCAACTACTTTCTTCCAATGAAGGCACGACCATGCATTTGGAACCATAGTCGTGCATCCCCCTAATGCTTATTGACCCTTAGTTAGGTATGACCATGCGTATTTTCTCATTTTAATCTTATTTCTTTGATTCCTTGCCTACAAATACAAAATAACTTTAATGAGGTTCAATTTAAAGCATAAATTAAGCATTACTTCATAAATTTGGATGGGAATAACATAATAAAAACTAAAATTATGAGAGTAAACAAATTCCCTAAAATTTAAACACTTGTTTGTCCTTAAGCAAGGATGATTTTCTTTAGATGCAAATTTTACAATTTCAATGACTAAAATCAAGTGATAGATTTTTAAATAAAGATTTTTCTCAGCGATAACCATTCATTTCATTACATAAGCAAGATTACTTAATAAAAAAAATGTGTTCAAAACTTAGACATGCATTGCTTTCAATAATTCAAACACAAAAAGAGTGTGTGAGTGTGTGTGTCTTGGCTTTATTTTTCATGCAATATTTTGACTTTCTTTCACACATAGTTTTGATAAAACTCCACTTCGATTCTAAGAATCACAAGTGATAAGAAGCAAAACTAATATATCCTTCTCCATTATTGTAGGGCCTTACCAAACTTCATGATCATGTGGTCTTTTTAAAGCTTATAGTGCAAGGCTTAGGCAATGTGAAGTATGACAAAACACGTCATGTGCATTGCTCATACTCTGAAGGCATTTATGTTATCTTTTTTGTTTTCCCTTGGTGGCTTAGTCTGAACTTTTTTTTTTTTTTTTTTGCAATAAGTATAAGAGCAAAATATGATACTAACAATGGGCCACCCCTAATCTTGAATTGATCTCTATGGAGTCCTTTTAACAATGAGTGAGCGTCTCTTCCATTTTTCTTTAAAAATGCACATTAATGACTCAACATATAACACTTCATCATATGACCATATCCTAACTTACATTCGCATGATAGGGGAGGTGAGAGTTTATTTTGGGAATATGGCTATAATGCAGAATGCGGGTGAAAGAAGGAAACACTATTAATGTTCTCTAAAGAGTATTTCCATAAGGCTTAAAAGGGTAACAAGTGACAATGTAAATCAAGGTATGGATAACGAAAAATAGCGTAACCAAAAATGCCTTAATCATTTCTTCAAGATTAATAAGTCCCAAGACTTCGCCTTAAAGGATGTCTTATTAAGTTCTAGCACATGTAGAAGTTTTATTTTACAAAACATAAGTATGATTGAAAAATCCCATAATGCACATTATGCCAAATGTGTTTAATGTTGTTCTCACGTGCTTGATTAATTGTCAGTAGAAACATGCTAAATTATGAACAATTATTATCATAAGTAAGGTTAACTTAAGTAAATTAAAACTATGATTACAAAAATTCATGTTGGACTATGGTGGTTAACCCTAAGTCTTAGACCTTTTTTTGATCTGTACAAAGGAGATTGATCATGACTAATGTTTCAATTAAGTGATGTTTTGCAGTTTTTATTTAGTTTCTAAATTAAAAGTTGGATGGAGTTCAAAATCTTTAAAGAAAGCAAAGTGCCTCCTAATTCGAGATCGCAACTTCATACATTGCGATCGCGACTTAGATTAAGGCAGGTTGACAAACTGGACAGACGAATTCACAGGCTACTTCTCTATCGCGACCAATCCAAAGATGGGGTGCCAAAGTCACAGACGAATTCATGTTGAGTGTCACGCCTCAGTCGCGATCGCAAATTTCAAAGTAACTCAAGAGAGAATCAGGTCCACAACCACAACATGACAAGTATCCCAGGTGACCATTGGAAGACAAAATCACGATAACAACTTATGGGTAATGACTGCAGATCATGAAGAAGAAGATGAACATTTTGGCAGATGAATTTGCATCTTAAGTCACATCCTGTACAAGAAAAATCACAATCGCTACTTTTACGAGCAGGTGAATGGCAACGACTATATTTTCCTAGTGAATCAATGAGAATATGACACATGGACTAGCCGTTAGACACAAACGGGGATTTTTGCTGCAATTTTTTGCTCCCGCATAGAAACTTAGAAATTCACGACAGCGAAAGAGTAGTAGTGATCGCGAATGAAGCCTGACAAGCATTTAGTGCAGAATCTGTCAAGCATACTTTGGAGATTTGCTATCAGTTTTATTGTAACATCTCTTTGGTGGGTAGAGGCTATAAATACCTCACCAAACAGATGTAAAAGTAAGAGAATTCATTAATTGGTTACCCGAGCTCTTGCAATTTTTGCTAATCAATATTTTCTCTTCTTTAGGTTATTGTTTGATGTGAGCATAAACACCATTTGTAAAGGTTGTAGTGTGAGCCTATAAAAACACTAAAAGAGGTTGTTGTGTGAGCCTTGAAAAACACAAGTGTAAAGGTTGTTGTGTGAGCCTTGAAAACATAAGTGTAAAAGTTTGGTGTGAGCTTAGAAACACCATTTGAAGATAGTGGAACACCCAATTGTAGAGAATTGGGGAGTGGACGTAGGGTCGATTATACCCGAACCACTATAAATTTTATGTCTCTCTTCTACTCATTTTCCTTCTTACATTCTTATTTAAATTTGTATACACCAATTCAACCCCCTTCCCCTTCTTTGTGCCTAGGGCCAACAAATGGTAACAGCCAAAACACTTAAACAAACCTTTATTGGTGAGTAAAAGATCAATGGCACAAGAGGAAATCCACTCACACCTCAAACCTTACTTTGATGGAACTGACTATACTCATTGGAAGTATAGAATGGAAATCTATCTTGACACAGATGTGGTGGACCTCTACGATGTGGTTGTAAAAGAATTGAAGCCACCCACTAAGGTAGTGGATTGAATTGAAGAAATTATCCCAAGAGAAGAATGGGTTGAAGCTCATCGGAGATCAAATGGCAAAAACAATAGGGTAATGGCCATTCTTCTAAGCTCTCTCTCTCTAGAGAACAGATTAAAGGAGTGGAACATTATCAAACAACAAATGCCATTTGGAAGACACTTCAGAACTACCATGAAGGCATAACTCTAGTTAAGTTAAGTCAGTTGGAGATGTACGTAACCGAATGGAAGTTATTCATGATGAAGGACAATGAAAGATTCATTGAAATGACGAATATGTTTCTATCTATATTCATCAACATGAAGAAATTTGAAAGGACTCTTATAAACTATAAAGTAAACACAAAAATCCTCAAAACTCTTCCTTTAGATAAATTTGGTGCTAAAGTGTGCAGCATTCAAGAGTCCAATTCAAGGATTGGGTAAGTGCCAACAAATGTGTTGATAGGCAAACTCTTAACTCATGAGATCATCGATAGAAAATTGTGGTCGATGTTCCATTGCCAAACATAGATTATTAATGGAATTGACACATTTATCGATATAAATTTTCATCTATAAATTATAGATTTCCTTATAGTGCTACTAGGATGGTGACGGGTTGGATTGTGTGTATTGACTATAAGAAGCTAAATATCGTAACCTATAAGGATTACTTTCCCTTACCCTTTGTTGATCAAATATTGAAAAGACTTGCAGGTCATATGTACTCCTACTGCTCAGATGGGTACTCGGGCACTATCAAGTTCAAAAAGCACTAGAGGATCACGAGAAAACAACATTTATGTGCCTCTATTATGTATAGGCATGTGCCCTTTGGTCTATGCAAAGCACCAATTACTTTTCAAAGGTGTATGATAACCATATTTTTCAAAATGGTAAAACAAACAGTAGAAATATTCATAAATGAATTCTCCATTTTTTGTGATACCTTTGATTCTTGTTTGACTAATCTTAATAGGGTTCTAGAAAGATGTGAAGAGACCAACCTTATTTTTAATTAGAAGAAGTGCCACATTATGGTATAAGAAGGCATTGTGCTTGGGCATAAAATCTCCTCTAAGAGAATTGAAGTGGACTGCGCAAAGATCAAAGTCATAGAGAAGTTGCCTCCATAGACCATTGTGAAAGGGGTACGAAGTTTCTTAGGCCACATAGGATTTTATGGGCATTTCATTAGAGATTTTTCCAAGATTTATAAACCTTTTTATGGTCTTTCAGCTGATGATGTTCCTTTTACCTTTACTGATTATTGTCTCAATGCCTTTCATATGTTAAAAAAGGAACTATTCCCCATGCCAATCATGATAAAGCTAAATTGGTCCTTTCCATTTGAGTTGATGTGTGATGTAAGCGACTACAACGACAGGACTGTGTTGGGGCAAAGAAAGGATAAAAAGCTTCATGTTATAAATTATATGAGTCGAACCTTTCATGATGCCCAACTCAACTATGCCATTGCAGAAAAAAAGCTCTTGGGTATTGTTTTTGCATTTGATAAATTTAAATCTTATTTGCTTAGTTATAAAGTGATTGTTCATACTGATCATATAGCAATTCGCTATTTACTAACAAAGAAGGATGCAAAACCAAGGCTCATAAGATGGATCCTCTTATTTTAATAGTTTGACTTAGAGATTAAGGGCAAGAAAGGCATAAAGAACATAGTTATCGATCATCTCTTGTGCCTAGAACATATGAAAGGAAAGGAGGTAAGTTTGTTGAATGAGCGACTCTTTCTTTTAAAAGTACTCCAAACTCCATGGTATGTAGACTTTGTGAATTATTTTTAATTCCCATCAAAAGAAAAAGTTTATGAATGACATTAACTTTTATGTTTGGGTATAACCTTATCTATTTAAAGAATGTGTCAATGGTATTATAAGAAGATGTGTATTGGAAGAAGAGATAAGAGACATTTTGCTCCATTGTCATACTCGAGAATGCAGAAGGCATTTTGATCTATCTAAAATCGCAGTTAAGGTATTAGAAAGTCATTTCTTTTGGCCCTTGTTATTTACTGATTCTTTTGCTTTTGTCAAAACGTGTGATAGGTGACAAAGAATAGGTAATATCTCCTAAAGGAATGAAATGCCATTAAATTTCATGATTCAGGTAGAACTCTTCGAAGTGTGGGGAATTGACTTCATTATACCCTTGCCTAAGTCATTTGGGAAGCAATATATTTTGGTGGTGGTCAATTATGTGTCTAAATGGGTTGAAGCCGCAACTACCCTGACTAATTATTATAAAGTGGTGTTCTAGTTCTTAAAGAAGAATATCTTCACAACTTTTAGAGCACCACATGCAATTATAAGTGATGGGGCATCATACTTTTACAACCACTAGTTCGAGCCATTATTTAAAAAGTGTATAGTAATTCACAAATTGTAATGCCATACCATCCTTAAATGAGTGGCTAAGTGGAAATGTTTAATTGAGAAATAAAGCATATCCTAAAAAAGACGATCAAATCCTCAAAGAAAGATTGGTCCTTGAAGTTTCTTAACACACTTTAGGCGTATAAAATCACTTATAAGGCATTGATTGGTACCATGCCTTACCATTTGGTGTTTGGGAAAGCTTGCCACTTATCGCTTGAATTAGAGCATCAAGCTTGTTAGGCAATCAAATTTCTTAACTTAAATTTGGATCTTGTCGGAGAGAAAAGGAAGATCCAACTCAATGAACTAAAGTCTTTATGTTTTCACGCCTATAAAAATAATTAGGTTTATAAGGAAAAGACTAAATTATGGCATGATGCTCTTTTTCAACTCAGGGTTGTGTTTCTTTCTATGCAAATTCAAGTCGAGGCGATTAGGACCGTTTGTCGTAGTCAATGTCTATTTTCATGACACTATCAAAATTGCAAACTCTAATGGTGAAATTGTCAAAGTTAACGGACATTGATTGAAGCCATACTATGATGAAGAGAGTGCCAAAAAGGGGGGGGGGGGGGGGGGGAAGGTTTATATCCTTAAAACCTACCAAAAAAAA